>JAUEKZ010007551.1:0-19069 GCA_031471865.1 Melibe leonina | reverse complement strand
TTATGCCAAAAGCCTGAAATCCAGACTGTTGACATTTTCAAGATTTTGCGCATTTCAGTTGGGTCAGAATCAGACCTCGCTATGAAAGTGAAAGGGTTAAGAGGGAAACAAATGATCGAAGTGTCAATGAATTAAGGATAACGTATAGGGTAGAATAGCTGCAATTTGAAACAACCAATTCAAATGATGAAAAAATACTTTAAGGTCTCAAAGAGTAGATTAGTACAGGTCGGAACTTGCTAGGTCACTCCGCCCGGTCATCAGCGCATGGCATCGTGCTTATCTTCTTCCTCTGCTTTACTGACTGACTCGGCTTGGCCGTCAGAGCACATTTCATGTCACCCGCTGTCCTTATTTTCATCAATGCTCATTGGCTACCTGCTTTTGTTTGTTTGTTTATTGAGATCTTAAGGCATAGATAGAGGTGTAGGGTTTAAAAATATGAGAGAAAGAATGAAATGTCATGAATTCGAATCTTTCTTTCTTGAAGGGACAGGAACTTATTTCTGTCCCTCTTGTTGATCCCATCAGGAACTGTAAGACATTATGTATAGAAGACCACCAAGAGTGAGATGCAAATGTCATGATTGTATTTTATTGTGGCAGATCTTTAACAAAAGCAACACGATTCTATTTCATCAATGCACAAAGATAAAAAAAAATGTATGTATATCTGAATTGTACTGAAACAACAATATCATGAGTAAAAGTATATTTTTAACAACTTTACAAATAAATGCAATATCATAACCACATAAAACGGCATTTTATTTTTTCCTTTATAGAAAAAACAGTAAATACATCCTCTGATATTGATATACATAATTTATAATTTAAAAAAATTAACATTCAGATTCAACTTCACAATTCTTTTTAGTTTGAATACCATCATTCATACAATTATATTTATACATTTAATAAAAATAATTTAGTTCGATGGTTAAAAAATGAAGCAGGTGGGCGGGGGGCATCCTTAAGGATTCTGGCAATAAAGTAAAGAACTGTACAAGACAATAAGTAAGTAATTCCTTTAGTTTTGAGCCTTCAATGTTTGCTGTTGGCCGGGGAAAGTAAAAAGTGTAAAGCGCGATGAGCACTCGTGGATATCAGCGCTATATAAGCCTCCACCTTAACACAGAAAAAAAAAGAGAGAGAGAGAGAGAGAGAGAAAGAGAGACAGGTAGACAGAAAGGGGACTGAGAAGAAGAGAGAGTTGTTAATTAACATTCACACACTTTTATTCATAATAATTCCAAAATGTAGGCATATTCTTTAATTTACTTATTCTTTCATTCTTTACATCACAAATATATTGTCACCCCCACCCCCTCCCCTCCCCCCCCCCACTAGATGCCAGTCTGTTCATATTTCCATGTCATTCACATTATACACTGACAATTTGTAAATGCTAAGAAAATAAACTCTCGGAATTGTCATTGATATTTACAGCCTTCATATCTGAACTCGAGTCTTTCCTTTTCACACTCTCTCTCCCTCTCTTTCTATCAGAAAGAAATGAAAACTGCTGTTTTCTTTTGGACTGCGTTGGCATCTCGTCTTTCAAAGTACTTGTCTTGAACATTGCTTGTAGTTCTTCTGCATCATCAGAATCTTCAATAATCTCTGGAGAATTTTCCTGCTCATCATTGCTCTCATTCTGAGCTTCGTTGGCAGTAGATGTGAAAGGTTTAGGCCTATCACCATCATTACATAAGATATCACTACTCCTCATTCTTTTAGAAGGACTGTGATGTACGTTTTTCTCATCTATGCCTGTGTCTATAGTGTCATCAAAAATATCATCTAAGACAGAGGCAAAATTCTTCCGCCCTTGTTGCTTTCTCTGAAAAGGTTTATTAAAGACAGAAGCCTGGTTTGAGCAACCTGGTGCAAGTGAATACTGGTATCCTTCCGTTCCTTCAATGTCATACGAACTTGAGAGGATAAATCCTCCATTTTTAAGCGGGGAATGACCGGTTCCTTTAGAGACAGTTTCAGTTTCATGACGGCCAGATCTATTTTTTGATGTTGTCTTCTTTGGTTTTACTTGGGAGTCAGTTCCCATCTCATCCAACAGAGTAGAAATACTGTCGTTGATCTCCATTCTCGATGATTGCAACTCTGCGTTATTATTCACTCTTTCTTCATTTTCACTCTGCAAAGAAATTAAGTCTTGGTTATCATTCTTCTCCTCATTGTCCTGACACACATACTTAACCCCTCGTCCCTGAGTCGGCTTGTTAAACAGTTTAGTCCGAGCAACTTCATTCATCTGTTTCTGTCTCATCTTAGTCATTGCAGTAGTCTTTGATTTAGATGGAGTTAGTGTTCTTGGCTTCCTCTTTGGGGGTGCTGGCGAGTAGCCTTCGGAGTCCTTGTCCTCAGGAATGCCACAGTTGTGAGGAGGGCTTCGGGCCGTGAGAGATTCCTGCGATTCAGAGTCTAGCAGCGTGTGGTCTATCACTACAGAGAAAGGAGTTTGGTTTGATTTGTTCTTGGGTCTTGAGGATGTGGCTTTTCTTTTCACTGGCGATGCTTTTTTTGGGTGAGTCGATGGAGAAACTGTCTTCTTTGGTTGTGGTCGAGTACAACATTTGCTGCTAGTGTTGCTACTTTCATCATCTGGAAAAGAAAATGTTTTAAAATACAGTTCAAACAAGAATTTCATTTCATTTTGCCTATTTGAAGAGAGTTGAATGTAGTCTTGGCTATTAAAAAAACTCAACCAGAAGCAATAACAGTTCTTAAAGAAGAGATTGAATTAAATTTATACTAATACTTACTAAAAGGAGGAACATCCTTTTCTCCGTAAATAAAAACAAAAAGAAAAGAAAACATTTTGCAAATAAAGAAAATTTAAAAAATATCTAGTAATGACATAATTGAAAGCAAAAAACTGTATTTTTTCTTTAAAGACTTGAGAACTTTTCATTACACATTTCCCTCATAACAGTAAATTAAAACTATCAACACACTTGATTTCACTACATATTATCTGTATGTTTCTATTCTTAGCACTGGACATTAAGAAAGAATTGCCATTCATCTTGAAAAATTAAGGATAATTATTATCATTATTATTATCACAGCCTCAATTCTGACTCAGGGATATAAGATAATGGACTGACTTACTGGAGGAAGATTTTACTTGAAGCAGATTGTTCAAGGACTCAGCAAGCTTGGGGTGTTTGTTGGCGTAGAATTGACGCAGGACTTGCAGTCTTTCCTCAGGGCCACAGGACGCCATCCGCTGGGCAAGAGCCAGTTGACTCTCTCCCATCCATGCACACAGCTCACTCCATATTTGCCTTGAGCAGAATAAATAACGCAATAAAAAGGAAGAAACTTCAATTATTTCAAACAAAATGTGTCAAGGCATAAAAGAAAGCACCATGTATTACCTGATTGTTTTTGGTCAATCTTAAAATCTATTAACCCCTTCACAGCGAGGTTTGATTCTAACCAAACAGAATAAACCCCAAGATTCACGTGTTCTTATGCTAGATAAAATAACATTTCGGTGTACTGACAGATGCCAAATGTCTCAATTTCAGCTGTCCGCTGAAATCTAATTGCCTGGTATAAGAACAGGCAAATCTTGAAGATGTTGAGGTCTCTTGTCAATAGTTTGAGAAATAACATTAGCAGTGAAAAGGTTAATGTCATAATTTATTTGTTAATAAAAAGGAACATCACCTTTCCCCAATAAACGCCATAGTAAATCGTCTTACCTCTGAATCCCTGGGGGTGTCTGTCCAAGAAGAATCTTGGTACTTCCCACTTTGGTGCTGGAGGGTGTGTTATGGTCTGGTGCTTCTTTCTTCTTCCGCTTATTCGTACTCTTCACTTCTTCCTCAGGATCAGTGTGCTGGTTAAAAACACACAAACAAAAAAAAAAATGTACGGATTTGGATATAATTTTTCTATTAAAAAAAAAAAACAGAACGAGTTTTGAAATTTTTATGAGGTTGGTAATACACTTAAACCTTGTTAAACTGCCACCCGTTATACTGCCATTCTCGCCAACCGCCATCATCTATTCGAGAACATCATGACTTGCATATAATTATAATAAATACTTCTCGTTATACCGCCAGCTTAGTGTTTCCCCCACACTTGGCGGTATATCCGGGTTTAAAGGGTATGTTATTGTGAATAAGAAATGGATATACGGTGTACCTGACATTGGTTGTTTATTTTTCTTGTTTATTGAAGACATTATAGAACACAAGAGAATAGATTGTAATGTAAAATGCCACATTGAGCACATCTCATCATAGTGTACACTGTGAGTATTTGCACCCTTTCACTGCGGGGTCCAATTCTAACCAAAAAGAATATGCAAATCTTAAAAAAATTATGTATTATTATCAGATGAATAAGATTTCAGTGAACTGACATATGCCGAAAGCCTGAAATTCAAGCTTCAAGCTTTTGGCCTAGGTCAGTTCATTGAAATCTGATTTATCAGGTATAAGAACAGGTAAATCTTAAAGATTTTAGTGTCTTCAGCATTGAAAGGGTTAAAAAGGTGAGTGCAGCATTCATGTCTAACAAAAGCCTCGATCTCACCTGAGGCAAAGGGTCACACTGCACAGCAGGAACCTGGGAGTTTGCCTGCATCTCAAAGACTTCCTGCATGGCACACTTGGTCATGTGATCTTCAGCACGACTTGACCCTACGACCTCTTTGTTGCCATGGACATGAAGCACACCACACTCCTCTGGAAACCAAACAATAATTTAAAAAAATGAATTTCAAAGAAGCATTTCTACTATAAATATATAATCAAACATTCAACATTTTCATCCATACCTTGAACCTCTTTCAACTTAAATTTTTTTTTATACTGTTGATCACAGTATTGACAAATATTTTGGAAAGAATAAAAAATAAATATTGATTAATTTAAAAAGGATATATTTGGGCAGTGAAAAGAAAAAGAGGCTTTTTACCAAAAAGTGCTTCCACAGAGCCAAATTTACATTCGCTGGTGCTTGGTTCTTGTAACTTGGTTTGGAATTTTTTCTTAGGTGTAGTAGATTCAACTCTTCCTGATTTTGCCCTGCTCTTGCTTGCAGTCTTCTTAGACTCAGACTTAAGTGATACTTCAGGATTCTCCTGTTCCTGTGTCTTCCTACTATGGACAACACAACTTTCATCACTGCTGCTTTCACATTCACTGTCGGAAAAAAGTCTGGAGAGAGTTGATGATGCTCCTTTTTTTTGTTTGGAGTATTTTTGCACATCCTTAGAGTCAACAATCTCATCATCATAATCATGAATCTCATCACTTCCACTGTCAGGAAAAAGCCAAGACGTTCCTGATCCCTTTTTAACGTCTCTCTGAGGAATTTCTCTCCGCGTCCTGCAATCTGATGTATTTTGAACATGAGTTGAAGGAAGCCAGGATTTTGAGAATGAAATATCATTCACTGTAAAAAGATCTTTGGATTTTCCCTCCTCTGTAAAACCTGTTGTTGTCTTAAGCCTGCGTTTAGGGTACAACTTTGGGAGGAAAAAATCTTCCTCTTCACTGGTGCTGTTGCTGATGCTTTCAAAATCATCTTTAGAAGTTGATGGTTTTAAATGATATCTAATTCCTGAACTCTTTTTTGATGGAGAGATGGATTGACTGTATTCCTTCTTTTTTGTTTTATCTGAAAATATAAAAAAAAATATTTTTAAATAGTGTTTATATTTAAACATATAGAGATTAAAAGCTTTGAGACATAGATTGTGGAAGCTTTAGAAAATTGCACCTTGCTGATACTGTCAACTATGTAGTGACTTGAGAAGTTATACAGAAAAAGAGAAACCAGGGAGGGAAAACAAAAGCATTCATAAGAGTAAGAGGACAAGGAGAGAGGGAGAGAAAAGCATATTTATGTATACTTGTTTCAATATGAAGGAAGTGATAATTTCATTATGTTTAAAATAACTATCATCTCATTTTTTTAAAGAAAAAAAAACCCAACAAATTTGAACAAATGTAGGTAATCCATACCTTTACCAAACATTGCTTCAAGAAATATGTCATCCTCCTCCTCTTCATCTGCTTCTCTAACAACTCTTTCACTATCATCATCCTTGGCGCTGTCATTATCATTATCACTTTCATCATTGGAGTCATCGTCACTTTTTGATTCAGCAGCAGGGGGAATGTAACGAGTGATATTGTAGCCCGCCAAATCTTTCTCTAGCTTTTCATTTCTCTGTAGATATAATAAAAATAGTTTGTTAATTTGCTTCATCATAACTTTTTACAGGTAAGCACTAAAATAAGTTGCTAAAGGTAGAGATTGAGAAATGGTAATTAAAAAGGATAGAACGAGGATACAAGTTTTTAACTTATCAATCCTGACCCCAATAAGCTCACTAAGTACTCAGATATAAAAGGGGGGCTTTTTTTCTCTTCCAATTAACTGACTGACCCGGTTGGACCGAGTATTATTGTCAGTGCGCATTTCAACATGGTTGATTGCAGACTTCTTAGACTTTAGAATGATTTTTAAAAAAGCTTTGAGTCAATCACTTTTATAGGGTCTTTCTGAAAGTTATATGATGTTCAGGAGAATTCACAAATTCTGTAAATTTAGAGGATAGAGACAATTTCTCAATGCAAAAAGTTCTACAGTCTGCCTCTCTTCAGCCTGTTGTATTTGTCCAATGCTTTATCTTTATTTGCATAACAAGGATATTCATTACATACATAGACCCTGTATACAAGCTTAGTTTAAGAATACACATTTTTCAGACTTTTGGCATCAGTCACTTTACTTAAATCTGATTTATTTGAAAAAAACAAACCCAAGCAAATCTGCAAGATTTAGCATTTTTCAGCAGACCTTGCTGTGAAAGGGTAAACAAGCAATTTACGCTCCCACCTTCAGGATATCCATGGTCAAACAGGTATTGCCTGTGCGAAGAGTAAACATGTTTTTAACACCAAAGAGTTCTCCTCTTTGCGATTTGTCTCCCTGGATCCCATGGAAGTAACGTTTGGCATTGCCGGTTGCTATGGCAACTTCATCCAGCTGCTGTTGACGAACAATATTTTGGAGTAAAATACAAAAGAAAAGAAATAAATAATAAGGATGTTTACAGTCGCAAAGTAAAAGCTGGCATTTTAACTTCTTTTCAAAAATGAGAAAAAAGCACTTTGTGAGCATACATGCTGTTCATTCATTTCTATTCTTTTTTTTGTTCTGATAAGATAGCATTAATCTTATTGATTTTTCATAACTTTTTGTTTCTCTTCATATCTCCATAGTGGGTTATTTTTTATCATTTCATTCCATGAATTAATGATAAGAGTTGCTGTTTTGGTTTTTCACAAATTTTAAGCAACAAAGATATTAAATATCCAAACAGCTGATATATTTTTTCCCCCTAATTCACTTCAAATAGCTTAAGTCCTAAATTTCAGTTGTATTATTTTTTCCTGCAAGATCTTTCTGCATTTTTTACAAGCTGAGAGAATTGAAAACATGGATTGTAAAAATCCCAACTTACTTGCTTGTATATCTGTCTCAGGTATATGTTTTCTTCAATAGTGCCTGCTGACACCAGCCTGTATACTTTCACATTTCTAGTCTGTCCAATGCGGTAAGCCCTATAGGAAATAAAAGAAAATTAATGTGCCTTAAAAAGGAACCTGCAAAAGCAAAAATATACAAATTTAATTTCCAAAGCTTGGTGACGATGTGTTATTCAATAGCTTTTTTTCTTTTGCTAAATAACAATTGCTACCTGAAAAAAATTCAAATCAATCAATATCTTAAAAGCATACATGATTAAACGAATGAAAAAGAGGTTTTAGTTTATTTACTGAAGATAATCATCAAATTGTTTCATAGTAGATGAATATCAAGAACCTGTGACTGAGAAAAGTCTTCGTAGATTTACTTTTCTTGGCTATTTTATATCTTCTTTCCCATACATGAAAAGTTTCTAAAAGAGTGATAGATAAAAGAAGTGAGAGAGAGAGAGAGGAGAGAGAGAGAGAAAGAGAGACAGGAGAGAGAGAGCGAGAGCACCCGAGAGAGAAGTAGAGTGAGATGAGAAAGGCAAGGAGGGGTAGATACAGAGAAATTGTATTTGGAAAGTGTCATGAGTGTAACAAACTGTAAAAACATCTTCCCTTTTCAGATAAAGACTTTATCATTAACATCATCCTAATTTTCATGTTTTCATCTTCTTGTTTACATGTACATGTATAGGTACCTATCCTGTGCTTGTAAGTCATGGCTGGGGTTCCAGTTAGGGTCAAAGATTACGACCCTGTTAGCTCCAGTCAGGTTCAGGCCCAACCCACCAGCTCTATGGATGATGGAAGAAAATGTTTAAATAGGAAAACTGATAACGGCAGATGGTAAGAGTAAGAGGCTAAGGAAGACATAGAATGAAATAGAGACACACACTTGAGATAGACATTATTGGAGGATGATTGATGATGGCCTATGCTACACAAAGAGTGACAAAGGATAGAGAGAGAAAAACTGCAATGTGTCACACAGTATTTTCACATATTCATCCGTTCCTTAGTTTTCCAACATAAAACCTAACTTCTTATGTACTGCTTTATCAAACTGTAGCTTAAGACTTACAAGATATTGTCTAAAATACATGAAACTTAAAAAAAAAACACACATAAAAAAAGAACAAAAAAAAAGAAAAAAAAACTCAGAGAGAACATATTGGTAATGAAAGGCAAAACCAGATAAAAAAAACCCAAACTTTTTAATGTAATTTTTTTCTACCCGCCACGTGCCAGATATGATCGAATGTATATCCAAAAAAGTATCCTATTGTGTTTTTTAACAGGCTAAGTCCAGATCTAGGATTTCATTGTCAAATTTTTGCTCAGGAGAAAAATGTGAATAGCTTAATTTATATCTTTGTGTTGTCTATGACTTTTACATGAAATTCAGTACCTTAAAAGTAATGGATATACTTTCACTATTCTTGCATGAAAAAATGATACAAAATGTAAACTGAGGGAGAGAGATGGATCGTGTCAATCTATCAGGTAGGTTAGTGTAAAAAAATAATTATCACTACATTTCCCCTCAGTGTGACACGATCCAGTAACTGGCAACACAACCCTGAGATGCAACAGGAAACATCACCACTGAAATAAAACATGACCTTTTTTTTTTTTTGATGACAAGATATTTGACTCACTTGGTAGAAATGAGGCAGAGAAAAATATCAGGATCTCTGTTGAATTGGTGTACAATTTCCATGCGCTTTTGGCTACTTGTTTTCCCATCAATTCTCCTGTACTCGTGGCACTGGCCAATGATGTAGCTCTCAACAATGTCCAAGAGCTGTCACAAAAAGAACAAAATATTCTTCACATCCCTCTGCATGACATCCATGGATTAATGTTTAGTTTCAGTCACATAAAAAAACACCTTATCAATTCAGTCCGACGATCAGTTTGATTTCAACAATATTAAAAATTTCTAGACTATATATTGTATTTTACTTTATCCTCAAAAAGATAACATCTATTTTTTTTCCTGTCTTATTTACATAAGGACACCTTTTGAATTCTTTAGACAACTAATGGGAAGGTTGTTTTTTTTATTGAAATTTTTAATATTGTTGAAATCAAACTGATCGTCGGACTGAATTGATAAGGTGTTTTTTTATGTGACTGAAACTAAACATTAATCCATGGATGTCATGCAGAGGGATGTGAAGAATATTTTGTTCTTTTTGTGACAGCTCTTGGACATTGTTGAGAGCTACATCATTGGCCAGTGCCACGAGTACAGGAGAATTGATGGGAAAACAAGTAGCCAAAAGCGCATGGAAATTGTACACCAATTCAACAGAGATCCTGATATTTTTCTCTGCCTCATTTCTACCAAGTGAGTCAAATATCTTGTCATCAAAAAAAAAAAAAGGTCATGTTTTATTTCAGTGGTGATGTTTCCTGTTGCATCTCAGGGTTGTGTTGCCAGTTACTGGATCGTGTCACACTGAGGGGAAATGTAGTGATAATTATTTTTTTACACTAACCTACCTGATAGATTGACACGATCCATCTCTCTCCCTCAGTTTACATTTTGTATCATTTTTTCATGCAAGAATAGTGAAAGTATATCCATTACTTTTAAGGTACTGAATTTCATGTAAAAGTCATAGACAACACAAAGATATAAATTAAGCTATTCACATTTTTCTCCTGAGCAAAAATTTGACAATGAAATCCTAGATCTGGACTTAGCCTGTTAAAAAACACAATAGGATACTTTTTTGGATATACATTCGATCATATCTGGCACGTGGCGGGTAGAAAAAAATTACATTAAAAAGTTTGGGTTTTTTTTATCTGGTTTTGCCTTTCATTACCAATATGTTCTCTCTGAGTTTTTTTTTCTTTTTTTTTGTTCTTTTTTTATGTGTGTTTTTTTTTTAAGTTTCATGTATTTTAGACAATATCTTGTAAGTCTTAAGCTACAGTTTGATAAAGCAGTACATAAGAAGTTAGGTTTTATGTTGGAAAACTAAGGAACGGATGAATATGTGAAAATACTGTGTGACACATTGCAGTTTTTCTCTCTCTATCCTTTGTCACTCTTTGTGTAGCATAGGCCATCATCAATCATCCTCCAATAATGTCTATCTCAAGTGTGTGTCTCTATTTCATTCTATGTCTTCCTTAGCCTCTTACTCTTACCATCTGCCGTTATCAGTTTTCCTATTTAAACATTTTCTTCCATCATCCATAGAGCTGGTGGGTTGGGCCTGAACCTGACTGGAGCTAACAGGGTCGTAATCTTTGACCCTAACTGGAACCCCAGCCATGACTTACAAGCACAGGATAGGTACCTATACATGTACATGTAAACAAGAAGATGAAAACATGAAAATTAGGATGATGTTAATGATAAAGTCTTTATCTGAAAAGGGAAGATGTTTTTACAGTTTGTTACACTCATGACACTTTCCAAATACAATTTCTCTGTATCTACCCCTCCTTGCCTTTCTCATCTCACTCTACTTCTCTCTCGGGTGCTCTCGCTCTCTCTCTCCTGTCTCTCTTTCTCTCTCTCTCTCCTCTCTCTCTCTCTCACTTCTTTTATCTATCACTCTTTTAGAAACTTTTCATGTATGGGAAAGAAGATATAAAATAGCCAAGAAAAGTAAATCTACGAAGACTTTTCTCAGTCACAGGTTCTTGATATTCATCTACTATGAAACAATTTGATGATTATCTTCAGTAAATAAACTAAAACCTCTTTTTCATTCGTTTAATCATGTATGCTTTTAAGATATTGATTGATTTGAATTTTTTTCAGGTAGCAATTGTTATTTAGCAAAAGAAAAAAAGCTATTGAATAACACATCGTCACCAAGCTTTGGAAATTAAATTTGTATATTTTTGCTTTTGCAGGTTCCTTTTTAAGGCACATTAATTTTCTTTTATTTCCTATAGGGCTTACCGCATTGGACAGACTAGAAATGTGAAAGTATACAGGCTGGTGTCAGCAGGCACTATTGAAGAAAACATATACCTGAGACAGATATACAAGCAAGTAAGTTGGGATTTTTACAATCCATGTTTTCAATTCTCTCAGCTTGTAAAAAATGCAGAAAGATCTTGCAGGAAAAAATAATACAACTGAAATTTAGGACTTAAGCTATTTGAAGTGAATTAGGGGGAAAAAATATATCAGCTGTTTGGATATTTAATATCTTTGTTGCTTAAAATTTGTGAAAAACCAAAACAGCAACTCTTATCATTAATTCATGGAATGAAATGATAAAAAATAACCCACTATGGAGATATGAAGAGAAACAAAAAGTTATGAAAAATCAATAAGATTAATGCTATCTTATCAGAACAAAAAAAAGAATAGAAATGAATGAACAGCATGTATGCTCACAAAGTGCTTTTTTCTCATTTTTGAAAAGAAGTTAAAATGCCAGCTTTTACTTTGCGACTGTAAACATCCTTATTATTTATTTCTTTTCTTTTGTATTTTACTCCAAAATATTGTTCGTCAACAGCAGCTGGATGAAGTTGCCATAGCAACCGGCAATGCCAAACGTTACTTCCATGGGATCCAGGGAGACAAATCGCAAAGAGGAGAACTCTTTGGTGTTAAAAACATGTTTACTCTTCGCACAGGCAATACCTGTTTGACCATGGATATCCTGAAGGTGGGAGCGTAAATTGCTTGTTTACCCTTTCACAGCAAGGTCTGCTGAAAAATGCTAAATCTTGCAGATTTGCTTGGGTTTGTTTTTTTCAAATAAATCAGATTTAAGTAAAGTGACTGATGCCAAAAGTCTGAAAAATGTGTATTCTTAAACTAAGCTTGTATACAGGGTCTATGTATGTAATGAATATCCTTGTTATGCAAATAAAGATAAAGCATTGGACAAATACAACAGGCTGAAGAGAGGCAGACTGTAGAACTTTTTGCATTGAGAAATTGTCTCTATCCTCTAAATTTACAGAATTTGTGAATTCTCCTGAACATCATATAACTTTCAGAAAGACCCTATAAAAGTGATTGACTCAAAGCTTTTTTAAAAATCATTCTAAAGTCTAAGAAGTCTGCAATCAACCATGTTGAAATGCGCACTGACAATAATACTCGGTCCAACCGGGTCAGTCAGTTAATTGGAAGAGAAAAAAAGCCCCCCTTTTATATCTGAGTACTTAGTGAGCTTATTGGGGTCAGGATTGATAAGTTAAAAACTTGTATCCTCGTTCTATCCTTTTTAATTACCATTTCTCAATCTCTACCTTTAGCAACTTATTTTAGTGCTTACCTGTAAAAAGTTATGATGAAGCAAATTAACAAACTATTTTTATTATATCTACAGAGAAATGAAAAGCTAGAGAAAGATTTGGCGGGCTACAATATCACTCGTTACATTCCCCCTGCTGCTGAATCAAAAAGTGACGATGACTCCAATGATGAAAGTGATAATGATAATGACAGCGCCAAGGATGATGATAGTGAAAGAGTTGTTAGAGAAGCAGATGAAGAGGAGGAGGATGACATATTTCTTGAAGCAATGTTTGGTAAAGGTATGGATTACCTACATTTGTTCAAATTTGTTGGGTTTTTTTTTCTTTAAAAAAATGAGATGATAGTTATTTTAAACATAATGAAATTATCACTTCCTTCATATTGAAACAAGTATACATAAATATGCTTTTCTCTCCCTCTCTCCTTGTCCTCTTACTCTTATGAATGCTTTTGTTTTCCCTCCCTGGTTTCTCTTTTTCTGTATAACTTCTCAAGTCACTACATAGTTGACAGTATCAGCAAGGTGCAATTTTCTAAAGCTTCCACAATCTATGTCTCAAAGCTTTTAATCTCTATATGTTTAAATATAAACACTATTTAAAAATATTTTTTTTTATATTTTCAGATAAAACAAAAAAGAAGGAATACAGTCAATCCATCTCTCCATCAAAAAAGAGTTCAGGAATTAGATATCATTTAAAACCATCAACTTCTAAAGATGATTTTGAAAGCATCAGCAACAGCACCAGTGAAGAGGAAGATTTTTTCCTCCCAAAGTTGTACCCTAAACGCAGGCTTAAGACAACAACAGGTTTTACAGAGGAGGGAAAATCCAAAGATCTTTTTACAGTGAATGATATTTCATTCTCAAAATCCTGGCTTCCTTCAACTCATGTTCAAAATACATCAGATTGCAGGACGCGGAGAGAAATTCCTCAGAGAGACGTTAAAAAGGGATCAGGAACGTCTTGGCTTTTTCCTGACAGTGGAAGTGATGAGATTCATGATTATGATGATGAGATTGTTGACTCTAAGGATGTGCAAAAATACTCCAAACAAAAAAAAGGAGCATCATCAACTCTCTCCAGACTTTTTTCCGACAGTGAATGTGAAAGCAGCAGTGATGAAAGTTGTGTTGTCCATAGTAGGAAGACACAGGAACAGGAGAATCCTGAAGTATCACTTAAGTCTGAGTCTAAGAAGACTGCAAGCAAGAGCAGGGCAAAATCAGGAAGAGTTGAATCTACTACACCTAAGAAAAAATTCCAAACCAAGTTACAAGAACCAAGCACCAGCGAATGTAAATTTGGCTCTGTGGAAGCACTTTTTGGTAAAAAGCCTCTTTTTCTTTTCACTGCCCAAATATATCCTTTTTAAATTAATCAATATTTATTTTTTATTCTTTCCAAAATATTTGTCAATACTGTGATCAACAGTATAAAAAAAAATTTAAGTTGAAAGAGGTTCAAGGTATGGATGAAAATGTTGAATGTTTGATTATATATTTATAGTAGAAATGCTTCTTTGAAATTCATTTTTTTAAATTATTGTTTGGTTTCCAGAGGAGTGTGGTGTGCTTCATGTCCATGGCAACAAAGAGGTCGTAGGGTCAAGTCGTGCTGAAGATCACATGACCAAGTGTGCCATGCAGGAAGTCTTTGAGATGCAGGCAAACTCCCAGGTTCCTGCTGTGCAGTGTGACCCTTTGCCTCAGGTGAGATCGAGGCTTTTGTTAGACATGAATGCTGCACTCACCTTTTTAACCCTTTCAATGCTGAAGACACTAAAATCTTTAAGATTTACCTGTTCTTATACCTGATAAATCAGATTTCAATGAACTGACCTAGGCCAAAAGCTTGAAGCTTGAATTTCAGGCTTTCGGCATATGTCAGTTCACTGAAATCTTATTCATCTGATAATAATACATAATTTTTTTAAGATTTGCATATTCTTTTTGGTTAGAATTGGACCCCGCAGTGAAAGGGTGCAAATACTCACAGTGTACACTATGATGAGATGTGCTCAATGTGGCATTTTACATTACAATCTATTCTCTTGTGTTCTATAATGTCTTCAATAAACAAGAAAAATAAACAACCAATGTCAGGTACACCGTATATCCATTTCTTATTCACAATAACATACCCTTTAAACCCGGATATACCGCCAAGTGTGGGGGAAACACTAAGCTGGCGGTATAACGAGAAGTATTTATTATAATTATATGCAAGTCATGATGTTCTCGAATAGATGATGGCGGTTGGCGAGAATGGCAGTATAACGGGTGGCAGTTTAACAAGGTTTAAGTGTATTACCAACCTCATAAAAATTTCAAAACTCGTTCTGTTTTTTTTTTTTAATAGAAAAATTATATCCAAATCCGTACATTTTTTTTTTTGTTTGTGTGTTTTTAACCAGCACACTGATCCTGAGGAAGAAGTGAAGAGTACGAATAAGCGGAAGAAGAAAGAAGCACCAGACCATAACACACCCTCCAGCACCAAAGTGGGAAGTACCAAGATTCTTCTTGGACAGACACCCCCAGGGATTCAGAGGTAAGACGATTTACTATGGCGTTTATTGGGGAAAGGTGATGTTCCTTTTTATTAACAAATAAATTATGACATTAACCTTTTCACTGCTAATGTTATTTCTCAAACTATTGACAAGAGACCTCAACATCTTCAAGATTTGCCTGTTCTTATACCAGGCAATTAGATTTCAGCGGACAGCTGAAATTGAGACATTTGGCATCTGTCAGTACACCGAAATGTTATTTTATCTAGCATAAGAACACGTGAATCTTGGGGTTTATTCTGTTTGGTTAGAATCAAACCTCGCTGTGAAGGGGTTAATAGATTTTAAGATTGACCAAAAACAATCAGGTAATACATGGTGCTTTCTTTTATGCCTTGACACATTTTGTTTGAAATAATTGAAGTTTCTTCCTTTTTATTGCGTTATTTATTCTGCTCAAGGCAAATATGGAGTGAGCTGTGTGCATGGATGGGAGAGAGTCAACTGGCTCTTGCCCAGCGGATGGCGTCCTGTGGCCCTGAGGAAAGACTGCAAGTCCTGCGTCAATTCTACGCCAACAAACACCCCAAGCTTGCTGAGTCCTTGAACAATCTGCTTCAAGTAAAATCTTCCTCCAGTAAGTCAGTCCATTATCTTATATCCCTGAGTCAGAATTGAGGCTGTGATAATAATAATGATAATAATTATCCTTAATTTTTCAAGATGAATGGCAATTCTTTCTTAATGTCCAGTGCTAAGAATAGAAACATACAGATAATATGTAGTGAAATCAAGTGTGTTGATAGTTTTAATTTACTGTTATGAGGGAAATGTGTAATGAAAAGTTCTCAAGTCTTTAAAGAAAAAATACAGTTTTTTGCTTTCAATTATGTCATTACTAGATATTTTTTAAATTTTCTTTATTTGCAAAATGTTTTCTTTTCTTTTTGTTTTTATTTACGGAGAAAAGGATGTTCCTCCTTTTAGTAAGTATTAGTATAAATTTAATTCAATCTCTTCTTTAAGAACTGTTATTGCTTCTGGTTGAGTTTTTTTAATAGCCAAGACTACATTCAACTCTCTTCAAATAGGCAAAATGAAATGAAATTCTTGTTTGAACTGTATTTTAAAACATTTTCTTTTCCAGATGATGAAAGTAGCAACACTAGCAGCAAATGTTGTACTCGACCACAACCAAAGAAGACAGTTTCTCCATCGACTCACCCAAAAAAAGCATCGCCAGTGAAAAGAAAAGCCACATCCTCAAGACCCAAGAACAAATCAAACCAAACTCCTTTCTCTGTAGTGATAGACCACACGCTGCTAGACTCTGAATCGCAGGAATCTCTCACGGCCCGAAGCCCTCCTCACAACTGTGGCATTCCTGAGGACAAGGACTCCGAAGGCTACTCGCCAGCACCCCCAAAGAGGAAGCCAAGAACACTAACTCCATCTAAATCAAAGACTACTGCAATGACTAAGATGAGACAGAAACAGATGAATGAAGTTGCTCGGACTAAACTGTTTAACAAGCCGACTCAGGGACGAGGGGTTAAGTATGTGTGTCAGGACAATGAGGAGAAGAATGATAACCAAGACTTAATTTCTTTGCAGAGTGAAAATGAAGAAAGAGTGAATAATAACGCAGAGTTGCAATCATCGAGAATGGAGATCAACGACAGTATTTCTACTCTGTTGGATGAGATGGGAACTGACTCCCAAGTAAAACCAAAGAAGACAACATCAAAAAATAGATCTGGCCGTCATGAAACTGAAACTGTCTCTAAAGGAACCGGTCATTCCCCGCTTAAAAATGGAGGATTTATCCTCTCAAGTTCGTATGACATTGAAGGAACGGAAGGATACCAGTATTCACTTGCACCAGGTTGCTCAAACCAGGCTTCTGTCTTTAATAAACCTTTTCAGAGAAAGCAACAAGGGCGGAAGAATTTTGCCTCTGTCTTAGATGATATTTTTGATGACACTATAGACACAGGCATAGATGAGAAAAACGTACATCACAGTCCTTCTAAAAGAATGAGGAGTAGTGATATCTTATGTAATGATGGTGATAGGCCTAAACCTTTCACATCTACTGCCAACGAAGCTCAGAATGAGAGCAATGATGAGCAGGAAAATTCTCCAGAGATTATTGAAGATTCTGATGATGCAGAAGAACTACAAGCAATGTTCAAGACAAGTACTTTGAAAGACGAGATGCCAACGCAGTCCAAAAGAAAACAGCAGTTTTCATTTCTTTCTGATAGAAAGAGAGGGAGAGAGAGTGTGAAAAGGAAAGACTCGAGTTCAGATATGAAGGCTGTAAATATCAATGACAATTCCGAGAGTTTATTTTCTTAGCATTTACAAATTGTCAGTGTATAATGTGAATGACATGGAAATATGAACAGACTGGCATCTAGTGGGGGGGGGGAGGGGAGGGGGTGGGGGTGACAATATATTTGTGATGTAAAGAATGAAAGAATAAGTAAATTAAAGAATATGCCTACATTTTGGAATTATTATGAATAAAAGTGTGTGAATGTTAATTAACAACTCTCTCTTCTTCTCAGTCCCCTTTCTGTCTACCTGTCTCTCTTTCTCTCTCTCTCTCTCTCTCTCTTTTTTTTTCTGTGTTAAGGTGGAGGCTTATATAGCGCTGATATCCACGAGTGCTCATCGCGCTTTACACTTTTTACTTTCCCCGGCCAACAGCAAACATTGAAGGCTCAAAACTAAAGGAATTACTTACTTATTGTCTTGTACAGTTCTTTACTTTATTGCCAGAATCCTTAAGGATGCCCCCCGCCCACCTGCTTCATTTTTTAACCATCGAACTAAATTATTTTTATTAAATGTATAAATATAATTGTATGAATGATGGTATTCAAACTAAAAAGAATTGTGAAGTTGAATCTGAATGTTAATTTTTTTAAATTATAAATTATGTATATCAATATCAGAGGATGTATTTACTGTTTTTTCTATAAAGGAAAAAATAAAATGCCGTTTTATGTGGTTATGATATTGCATTTATTTGTAAAGTTGTTAAAAATATACTTTTACTCATGATATTGTTGTTTCAGTACAATTCAGATATACATACATTTTTTTTTATCTTTGTGCATTGATGAAATAGAATCGTGTTGCTTTTGTTAAAGATCTGCCACAATAAAATACAATCATGACATTTGCATCTCACTCTTGGTGGTCTTCTATACATAATGTCTTACAGTTCCTGATGGGATCAACAAGAGGGACAGAAATAAGTTCCTGTCCCTTCAAGAAAGAAAGATTCGAATTCATGACATTTCATTCTTTCTCTCATATTTTTAAACCCTACACCTCTATCTATGCCTTAAGATCTCAATAAACAAACAAACAAAAGCAGGTAGCCAATGAGCATTGATGAAAATAAGGACAGCGGGTGACATGAAATGTGCTCTGACGGCCAAGCCGAGTCAGTCAGTAAAGCAGAGGAAGAAGATAAGCACGATGCCATGCGCTGATGACCGGGCGGAGTGACCTAGCAAGTTCCGACCTGTACTAATCTACTCTTTGAGACCTTAAAGTATTTTTTCATCATTTGAATTGGTTGTTTCAAATTGCAGCTATTCTACCCTATACGTTATCCTTAATTCATTGACACTTCGATCATTTGTTTCCCTCTTAACCCTTTCACTTTCATAGCGAGGTCTGATTCTGACCCAACTGAAATGCGCAAAATCTTGAAAATGTCAACAGTCTGGATTTCAGGCTTTTGGCATAA
>JAUEKZ010007441.1:0-19069 GCA_031471865.1 Melibe leonina | reverse complement strand
ACTTGTTATAAACTGGGGGTTGTTTTCTGGGGGGGGGGGGGGTTGGGGGGGGAGGGGGTTGTTTAGTTAATTTGTTTGTTTGTTTCTTTTTGTTTGTTTGTCTTATCATCATTTCATGTACTTGGTTATTTGATTCAAACATTGACACCATGAGCAGCAACATCAAAACGACCTTTACCCCTTACATTATTATTGTATCATATTGATATCATGTCTCCTCTATAGAATCTGAATGACTTGTCTCCCCCTGTTTTAGTTTTCACCATAAATTTTAGTTAGCATCGCATAAAATCCTCAGCACAGGTTGTGTCAATCTGCACCAACCAAAGTTGTTCAATATGTCACAAGATGTCGTTGTCTTTGTTAGAAATAAACTTTTTACAATACAGTCATTCCACCAAAGACAATTTATTGTTCTATTTATGCTTTCATGTTAATCATATAATTTCTAGTGATATCCAGAAAAAATTGGAATGGTCGCTTCCAATTTTTATTCTTGAGAGATATTTGCACAAAAGAACAAAATAAACTAAACAAATAAACAAGCATCGAGCCCAGGATGAAAACACACAGCTAAGTTTTTGCTTGTTTATTTGTCTAGTTTATTTTGTTCTTTTGTCCCGTTTGTCTTGACAAAGACCTTTGGTCGAAACGTCGCTTGTCTTGTCTTTGTAACTATATATGGGCCTATTAATCACTCCTTTTGTTTCACCTTTAATAGTGGTAGTAGTAGTAGTCATAGTAGTAGTAGCAGTAGTAATAATAGTAGTAGTAGTAGTAGTAGTAGTAGTAGTAGTGGTAGCTGTAGTAGTAGTAGTAATAGTAGTAGACGTAGTAGTAGTAGTCGTAGTAATAGTAGTAGTCGTAGTAGTAGTAATAGTAGTAGTAGTAGTGGCAGCTGTAGTAGTAGTAGTAGTTGTCGTCGTTGGAGTCGTAAGTATAAGTTGTAGTAGAAGGTAGAGAGGCAGAAGAAGAAAAAAGGAGAAGGATGAGGGAGAGGAGGAGGAGGGGGACAAAGAGGCTTAGGAGCAGGAAGAGAAGAGAAGAGGAAGGTACGCAGACAAAACTCTTCTTTTTCAAAGCCAACTAACTATAAATACTAAGCTTTTTCTTTTCGACCTTCCAATGGCGAGGGGCAATACTGCCTTCAACACTGAATATCGGAGTTGACATGTGTGTCAAAGCGAGACAACTCCAAGCGGAAAAGGGGGCGTAATCATGCTCACGACACCCTGGGAAGAGGGGCCGAGAGGGAGTGACAGATAAGGGTTGGAAGGGCGAAAGAGGGAAAGTGTTAGAGAGGGCGGAAAATAAAAGAATTGGAAAGAGATGCTGTATTTGAATAGACATATATATATATATATATATATATATAGAGAGAGAGAGAGAGAGGGGGGGGGGGGGAGAGAGAAGGAGAAGAGATGAAGGGAGATACAGAGAGAGCAAGATAGAGAGAGAGAAAGAGAGAAAAAGATAGAGAGGAAGAGAGAGAGAGAGAGCGAAAGATGAGAAAGAGAGAGAGAGAGAGAGTAACTTTTATTTTTGTCTGCAGCCTGTCACAGTGACTGTGCGACACAAAAAACAACTAAAGATTAAAACAAAACTCGTACACGCTCTGTGCCAAACCATTTTCAATTCAATCAACCTGCTTTTGACTCTGGCTAATGGGCTGTTTTCCCACAACATGGCTTGCAGATCACGTGACGTTTTGACCACGTAAGCAGAACCAAGGTGCGCTGTACCTCTTTTCTACACGATTCAATGGATGAGCCTGTGTCAAGATTCAGTATGGTTCGCCCTTCCACAGCGAGGTCTGATTCTAACCCAGCTAAAATGTGCAAAATATTGAAAATGTACGTAATCAGATTTCAATGAAATCATAAAATATGCCAGAAGCCTGAAATTTATTCTTTTGGCTCATGTCAGTTCCCTGAAATATGATTTATCTAGTGTAAGAATAGGCAAACCTTGAAGATGTTGCTGTCTTTAGCAGTGAAAGGGTTAAGAAGCCCATTGCTCTTGAAATCACCATTACAATATATTTATATTCTGCCAGCATAAAACTGTGGAACACTTTTTGCTTTTCCTTTTTGAATGACAATGTCACACAATTCTGTGTGTTTGGCAATGCTTGGGTTGTTGTGAGTATTTCGACTCGACGCATATAATTCCAAATATTATTTGAAAGGTCCTCTTGAATAAAGCGGTCCTTTTTACAAACAAGTAGAGAATTTTGTGAAGTCATGACTTTCTGTGGAAATTCGACGTTTTGGGTAAGAACACTCAGTCTCATAGATGAGATATAGGTTTTGCTGTAGTTGTTTTATTATTTGCTGCTTTTTCATCTCCTCGGTTATCATTCCTGTTGTTATTGTCTTGTTGTATTTTGTTGTCTTGTATATCTATTTTTTCTTATTGCTACGGTACGTTTGACTTTTGTTATTATAATTTTTGTTGTCGATGTAGTTTGAGTTGGAGTGATAGCTTAATTTTGTTTAAAAAGATATAAAATAACTTGTGAAAACCCCCTTCTGCGAACGGAAACGGAGAGAGTCTCGTTCAAACATGATAGTCACTCACTCCAACGAATAAGACGCTTTTTATTGTTTTGTCACTGATGTGTGTTTGACTCTGCATAACAGTGGACAACTATCTTCTAAGCTTGACCTTCTACGAGAAACTGAAACTGCGTGCGCGATCGAGTGGGTGACTTCACATGATCTTACCTCGAGGAAACTAATTAAATTAATATTTGGTATTGTTTCTAATTATCATGTAGATAAAAATGTACAGTTGGACAGGTAGGGGGACAGCGTCCACGGTGCCCCTTAGGTAAATCCGCCACTGTATCTGGTATACATTAGCAAGATTTTGCATATTTCCGGTGGGTTAGAATCATACTTCGCTCGGAATGAATTAAAATCTGCATATTATAATCAACTGTTCTGCTGTGTAGAAACAAAACAAAACCAAAGAAATCAGAAAAGTGAAAGAAAAAACAACAACAGAAAATGGATCTGAGTGGGGATTGAACCGGGGACCCTGCCACGACACGCAGTGCCTGGTCGACAGCACGAGCCTTTGAGCTTTACGACTAAGCAATCCTTGAGGAGAGCTTTTGTCTTGTTTCTTCAAATTGGACTCCTTACAAACAATCCCACACTTGTTGAACTCTTATCCCCAGAACTGGACCGTGTCCGTCACGTCCGAATGGCCCCGCCTCTCCCAGTGTTTCCAGGCAACAGCCCTGGTCTATCTGCCCGCAGGCTTTCTGTTCCTCAGTAGCTCCGCCTACTTGCCCTTCCTGGCCAGCCTTCACCCTGCCTCCAGGCCTGTCAACTCCCCTCTCAGCATTGCAAAGACAGTGAGAAGACTGGGTGTTTTTTGTTTTTGTTTGTTTGTTTGTTTGTTTGTTTTGTTTTTGCATTCTCCTTTGCTAATTTAAGTTAAGGGTCATCACAACGCCCCGCAAAGTTGTGTGATGAGGCGCCCATTCAAGAGCATCTTTCCTGTCTGATATTAGCGATAAAAAACGCCATCGTGTGCAAATTTTACAGCGTACCTTTTTTTTCTCCAAATCGGTGTCCTACAGTTGTCTGTAGAAAGGATAGAGGAGATTTGACAGACAACACCCCTGCGGTGAACCTGTTTTTTGTAATTTGAAGATTACACTCTGGGCACGGTTCATATTATTAAAAACTATCATCAAGTGTCTTGTGTAGAAATCGAACCCAATATCATGGATGCAGTGTTCGTGTAAACTTAATTGTGCGAATGTGTTATGACGAGACTATTTATTATGCGTCTGTGTATGAGTGAGCGTGGCTGTATAGATGGCACGGTGGGCACGTGATTCGTATTCTTGTTGTGAGTTGAAATCAATTGAGGTCAGTATTAAAGGAAGCATCAACCAAGCACTCACGTGTCGTAAACTGTTTTCAATCTTTGGCAATAATTAGCCATCATCACAATGGGCTCTGTGCTGCGTCATTCCAAGTTCGGCAACCAAGTCTACCCGAAAAAATAAACGATGTACGCTGTCTTGATAATATTATCTTTACACGTTACTACAGGGTTTCTCACTGGTGCTTATGAGCATCACAATCTCGTCACTCATAGCAGAGGCCTTCTCCTTCCGTCCCCCCATGTCCGCCATCGAAGAGGAGTTCCAGGAAGTGACGTCAGCACATTACCTTGCGAAATCCCTGCAAATTGTCAGCTATGTAAGCCATTAAATACTGTTTTTTAAATATTTTCACTGGCTCTTTGCTGTTGCTCTTGCTGCGTTGCTGCAGATGTTTATGTTGTTGAAGGCAGCAGTAGTGATTTGCTGTTGCTGTTTTCTTTTGTGGTTTTTGTTTGCTCGTTTGTTTAATATACCCCCCCCCCTTAAACGCTGCATAAAGTCATACATAATTTAGAAAAGAAAAAAGTTTTGATTATAGCAATTTTTCATGTTGAATTTGTTGAAGGAATGGACATGTTGCTGTGCAGTCTGGCATTTCTAAAAAAAGTGATTTAAGATTATAGTTTGTTCTGAGATTTGTGTTCGCTTTTGTTTTTGCTGTTGTGGCAATTAATTGTAATCTAAATTTTTCAAATGAGGTAGAGCTGTTTGCTCTAAACTCAGTTATTTTTCAAAATTGATAAACTTTATTACCCCAGGCAACGACGGTGGTGGTTGTGCAGCTTGAGAAGTATCGATCCGTTATCACTTCCGGTGTTCTCTTCATCTATTGGCTGCTGTTGTTTCTGTGCGATGTGATACATCTTCTTTCCTTTGTAGAAACAAAGGTAGGTTGTTGTTTCCCGTAAAACAAAAACAAATTCTGATGGATGTTCCCCCCTTTTTGTCAGATTTGGTGTCAGAAACATTCGTAATAATTTATTGTTAAGCTTTCTTTAAAACCATACTTCTTTTCTTTAGGTTCCATAAATGTTCCAGCCGTCAGAGGCTTCATTGGATGTATCCTTCAGTTTTTCTCTGATAGTAAAAAAGGGATCGCTTGGCAATTATCACGAAAAATGTCTGTCCCTCTTGTATTCTTGAGTTCGTTTGTGGTCAAAGCTGTGCAAGACAGATCAACCAAATATGAAAAGAGTTTACACAATAAACAAAATACAACCCCATCAAGCCAAACGAAAACAACAACATCAACAGCAGCAACAACAACAACAACCAAACCCTGTATTTCAATGTACATATGATAACCAGTACTTAATGATTTGTTGTACTATAATATAACATGACATATTTACTTTTTATCTACTTATATGAGTCCATGGTAGACATCATATTTGGGGCAATTACTAACATAATGCAATTAAGTCAACATTATCATTAACAACACCACTACCGCTACAACCACCATCGCCACTATTGATACACCATTACCACCAAAACAAAAACCGCTTCCAACATCATAATGACCCCTAGAGCCACCACGACCATCACGGTCACTACCACCAAAACCACAACCGCTTTCAACACTGCCATGACCATCACGACCACTACCACCATGACCACATATTTAAGAACAATTCAACGTAAAAATGCTTAAGAAGAATGACTTTTATCTACCCTCTTTTGATCAGATATATCAAGTTTATACTGCAAGATTCGGTCTTTTTGTTGTGGAGATGTCTTTGACAGGCATTCAGTTGATACTGAATGGTTTTGCCGATCACAAACTGTTGAAGAGGCGATACCGATCAGAGGTAATTTTATCATGATAATGAACTAAATACATCACATTAAAGGTGGTTTTATTATGATTCAGACAATTTATACAATTAGTTTAAAGGTTTTTATCATTATTTAACAATTTATGTACACATTTATGGAGGTTTTACCATTATTTAACAGTATATATACATGATTGAGGTGGTTTCATCATGTATCTTACAAGGTATGTACACATTTGAGGCAATTTTATCATGATTTAGACAATTTGATATGAATAATAAAAATGTTCATACCTAAATAGTACAAGACAAAAAGCATCAGAGAAACAAGCGTTTTGTATTTCTTTCGTGGCAATGTATACCGAGGGAATGACCACATTCAACAAATCATTAAGTATAATAAGTACATTGCTTTAACACTCACTAGAAGATACGTTTGCCAAACTGGTAGCGACGCAGCACAGAGCCCGGGGGACACGGGTTCTTATTCCTACGAGCGGTACTTTGGTTGGTTGTTTGTTTTGTCATTGAGCAAGTACAT
Organism: Melibe leonina; assembly: GCA_031471865.1. Lineage (NCBI taxonomy): Eukaryota > Metazoa > Mollusca > Gastropoda > Nudibranchia > Dendronotidae > Melibe > Melibe leonina. The sequence continues at coordinate 12,843 of JAUEKZ010007441.1, read as the reverse complement.
TCCAAGATATAACTTTGCTTCACCTAAGCAGGTGTGAAGTATGTACTCACCAACTGTTTGGGTTGTGAGGGGTTATATGCGATAGACTGGCGTCTTATCGAGGTGGTCGCAACCATTGTCAATTGTCCACTGCCGCTAGAGAAACCTGGATAAGCTTCGGATCTATCAGCAAGCTGGCCCTAAAGGACTTACTTCTTCAAAAACTTTCCTCAGGACAGCTGCCCTGAGCTGACAGCGTCTTTTATGTCCCGCCTGATTTTCTTCTGGGTGTCCAGGTGAATTGTATTTTAAATCTTTTCTTAGATTTTTTTCTTGTTATATTCTTTTTAAAATCATTGTTTATTCTCTTAACCGAAAATCTGTTCCAACTTTTTTTTCAAATCTTTATGAAGACTAAAACGTATCCATTGTGATCGAGCCAAGACGATCAAAATCGGTTAATCAATAAAGTCTGTACGTGAAAGCAAAAAGAATCACCAAAAAAAGAAAAGAAAGTAAAACAGACTATTTTTTTTATAATAATAGATGAATTATCGTTGTATTTTCATTTCAAGAGTCTTTTGTTTAGACAAGTTTTTCGCAAGAATCTTACTTCTCTGGATACCGGAAAGAAAGTTTGTGGGGTGTTAGGTTGTTACCTTTTTAATGCCGTCTATAACACATTGTCGGTTATATCACAATGGCCCGAATTTATAGACAATTTAACAGGATGCCACACAGAAATAAATGACGGACTCAATCAAACGCCTCACCAAGTCACAGTATGTAGAAACCGGGCTAACGAGTCTGCAGGACCATCGAGCGCCTAGCGGGACATCTGTTTAAAAATGCTTGTTTCAAAGTCTTAGATATAACGCGGTCTTGATTCAAGCCATCAACATATCGAGCGCTCTACATTTTTGAGCTACTACGTGGGTCCAAGGGAAATAGAAATAATGGAGGGTTTATAAAGCCATTGAGAAATACGGTTGATAGAGAGATGAAAGGCCAAGAACAGGCATGGTATTCTCTGGCGGAGATTGACGAAAGACAGGATTGAAAATATTATTTTTCTGCCGCCATGGACCCCATTCTCTTGATATTCTCTGGAGGGTAATAAGTAGATATAAATGGGATGAAGTGCTCACAAAGAAGAAAACGGAACGTTTTTTCAAAATGTTGTTAGATAAGTTCAGCTAAACTGTGCCACGTCTATCTATCGTATCTATCATAGTTTGCCCCTTTTACCAATACGAAAACTAAATATTATTTGTTAATGACGAAAGCACTCCTCTTTCCTCGCAAAATCCCGGGATGTTTTAGTCGTGTAAACAATCCAAAATTGAATAAAATCAACAATATCATACTACATTGAGACGATGGAAAGAAACAATTATTTCAACATCATAACTGACATCCATTCACCATCAGGCTGCTGTACTCTGGTTACAAAGAGCCTCTCAAAGCCTCAGACATGTGGACCGTCAGACCAGACGACCGGACAGAGATAGCCCTAGCCAGGTTTGAACATTCCCGGTAAATAAGTAACCCTTCTGGTTCCAGAATATATTGGATTGAACATCTTTACCTATGAATACGATCACTCCTTGAACATTCCCGGTAAATAAGTAACCCTTCTGGTTCCAGAATATATTCGATTGAACGTCTTTACCTATGAATACGATCACTCCTTGAACTGCTGGTCTTCCTTTTTATGTTTCTTTTAGATTTATTCAAATCATCTACAGTGCAATCGATTATGGTTAAGGTTTGACATATACACTACTTTATAAATGGAAGGGGAAATATATAAATAGACGGGTATTTATTCACTAATCTTGATTTCGTTTGAGAAAAAGTAATGCTTAAAAAAGGAAGAATCTAAAATTTATCATGCTGCTGATGATGAAGGAGCAAGCGCATTTCATGATGATAATAGTATCCATCCACCATGACAATTTGATGGTTTTGCTCAGAATAGAAATAATAAATGGCTCATTCTTTTTTGCAGAAATTCCGGAAACAAAAAGCCGTTGATCTACTACCGTGGTCCGCTCAATGCAACCAGCGGCACCAGGAGATCTGGTGGGGATCATGCAATCGTAAGCAGCTGCGGTTCCTCCGGTACTGAGGACAGTGAGACAATGCCGCTGCTGCAATCCAGACAGGAAGCGGAAATGGAGCTCCATCCTACTTCCAAGAAAGCCGTGGGACTGTCTTGGGTACTTCTCAAGGCTTTCGGTTGCAGAGTATTTCTCTCGTATATATGTAAAGCGGTTTCTGACTCTTTGCAATTTGCCTCGCCATTTCTTCTAAAGTGAGTGTTTCTATTTTTTAAAAGCTTGTAACGGATCAATAATGTTTGAGAAGATACAATTTTAGGATGTTTCAATTCGGAAATAAGAAGTTTGGAATATTAAGAGCATTCTGAACAATTTTGATTGACGAAACACACCCGTATCTTTTTTCTATATAAAAGAAAAAATACAATCCGTTCCCTTTAAAAAAAAAAAGATTTATCCCATATGAGGGATTTGTATTTCGGAACTCCCCCAATAGAATACTTGGACTTTTTATCTTTTCGATTTTCATTTTCGAACCGAACATGTTGGAATTTTAAACCATTCCTTTTCCCACTGACTTCGTGTCTTCGGCCATCTATGTTTGGCATCACGTTGTTGTGATTTGTGTTACCATGGGGCCAGAGTAGAGTAACCTTCTCCGCACTTTTCCCATCGGGCCCCAATTTGGGGAGCGGCGGGTTTGGTAAACAGGAAAAGAGTTGCGAGCGACATATTAGTGTCACATCCTCTGGCGTCCGCTTTTTGAGGAGAGTCCCCTCCAAGCTTCAAACATGGTTGATAATGATGGAGTTTTAATGCAACACTAAAATTTCTTGCCGCTTCTGTTCACAAAACCATGACACGGTGTGCCTTTCGGTGTGTCTGTCCACAAAACCACGAAGAAATATAATCTGATCTCAAATGGCATTGCTCAAAGGCGTTCACTCTGTCACCGGAGGTACATGCCCGTCCTCTCCGCTTGCAAATGGGGCTTGAAGCGAGGTGACACCACTCTGTCTCCACGTTTAGCTGCATGGTCGCCATTGATGCCCACAATGCCATGCAAGGTACTACTTACTTCAGCTTATGAGCTGAAACAGATGAGTACAATAATAATTATCTATTAATATCTTTGTTATTTTATTTGTTGCTGTCCTGAAGAGGGCTTTAGGTCGAAACGTTAGTGTCTTTATGTCTTTGTCCTATTTGCCTGTTAATGATTACCTTTCTCTTCTGTACTCTAGACTACCACAGGCTAAGCAGTACATCCTAATATTATACAATTTTGTGAACTTGTATTGGTTTTCGGCATCGAGTTCTTGACCATAGCACGACTATAGGAGTGCTATTATCAATAACGAGTGCCTAAAACCAATACAAGTTTAAAAATAATTTTATTACACCCCATTAAAAAAAATACAGTATTGTCAGCAAAGATTGCTCTGGAATGTTTTCAGAAACTGTGCAATTATTTAACTCAATCCTTAATTAAGAGATGTTGCCATAATTAGACAAACCATTTTGATTGTATTCCTGCGCGTCTAATTATGTCGTCACTGTTAACTTCACGAAAGTTCAAGGCCTCTCTCGTTGCTACGGTGCAATATGCAAGCGTGCATATTATGGGCCTGTAAATGGACATAGCAACCACTGATAAAGGAGGTGTAATAATGCTACTGACTCATTGTTTTGTTGGCCATCTTTCTTTTATCCAGGGAGCTGATTGAGTTTGTGTCTCGAAGGAACAAAGCGACGGAAAATATCCCCCACCCGTGGCACGGCTACTTCCTGGTGGGCGTTATGCTGATGACGTCATGGCTGCAGACTGTGTTCTACCACCAGCATTTCCAGCTGGCCATGACCTCTGGCATGAGGATGAAGACTGCTCTCATGGCGGCAATCTACAGGAAGGTTGTGCATCATATACACATAACCCTTTCACAGCGAGCTCTGATTCTAACCCAATTGTAATATGCAAAATCTTGAAAATGTAGATGTTCTTATAATACCAGATAAATCCGATTTCATGGAACTGACGTAAGCCAAAAGCCATATGTCAGTTTACTGAAATCTGATCTATCTGATATAAGAACAGGCGAGTCTTGAATGTTTTTGTGTCCTTAGCAGTGAAAGGTTTAAACCTCGTTATACCACCACCCGTTATACCGCCATTCTCGCCTACCATCAACATCTATTCGAGAACATTTATGACTTGCATATAATACATTATACTTCTTGTTATACCGCCATTGTCGTTATACTGCCAACGAAGCGTTTTCCCCACACCTGACGGTATAACGAGGTTTTAGTGCAAATTGAATTACTATAATTTTTAGTTCAAGTTTAATTTATAGAACAAGCAAATAAAGCTGATGGAGCAGCGGTGATCCCTAATCTACCTTTATCAAATCAATCTGGCCATATACATTTAAGAAAATTGATTGCCTGTAATTCAGAGGTGAAAAAAAAAGGAAAAAAAGATCTTTTGTCGTTTCCCGCAGAATGAAAACATGTCATACTTATGACATTATAACATGCAACTCAATAGGTATAATTACAGCAATGCAAGTATTTCACTCTCACACACACACACAAATTGTGTGCCATTTTAACACTTTTGCAGTGAGGTCTGATTCGAACTGAAATCTGCAATATCTTGAAAATGTACGTGTTCTTATACCAGATAAGTCATATTTCAATCAACTGATTTGATTTATCTGGTAAAATAACAGGCAAATATTGAAGATTATTGTGTCTTTTGCTTTGAAATGGTCAAGAATGAGGGAAACAGTAGAAAGTGTTTACATATTGGGGCTAACAAAATGTAAACCGTGTGTCTAGCAATGGTAATGATGTTACTCGTCCATTAATATCATATTATAGTCCTCATCTTCTTGTGCTCCAAACAGTCCCTGCGGTTGGGAAGTAGTTCGAGACAGAGAAGCTCCGTGGGAGAAGTGGTCAACCTGATGTCCGTGGACTCCAAACGCATCCAGGAAATGATGTCCTACACATGGATGGTCTGGTCCATTCCATACCAGGTGAGGGCTGGTGTTGGTTGGCTATTGCCTGTTTTAGAGCCCTTTTGAACACATTTAGGCAAAAAAATCAAAGGCGCAGCTATCTAAAGGAGTTGACGTGCTGTTATATAACGGCTTTTCCTTCATGTTCAGCTCAATCTTTTTCATTCAACTTCTTTGTAGGCCCGCCGCTTCTTCAATTTCCATCTGTTGTCTGTATAATTCTATGGCCTTTTTTTCTCCAACATACTCTCCGTTCCTCTTTGCATCATGCCCGAACAATCTCAATGTTGTGCTCACTCGCCTATTCTCTGTGATTGGCACTGATGTCTGATTGAGAATATTACGTTTTACAAAACGTTGTCCTTGCAGGTGGTGTTGGCTGTGATTCTGTTGTGGGGTACCATAGGGGTGCCCGTAATGGCGGGGGTGGGCCTCCTGCTCCTGCTCATCCCGTTCAATGCCGTGCTTGCCTATCACCAGCAGAGGCTTCAGAGGATAAACTTGGCATGGAAGGACAGAAGGATCAAACAGGCAGGGGAAGTCCTCGGAGGAATCAAAGTGAGTGCTGGAATTTTCTGAAATGGTGCTATTGAAAATTCAATTCAATTCAATTGAGCAATATTCAATAATGATAATAATAACAATAATAATGCTGATGATGATGGTGATGATGATGCTGATAATGATAATTTTGTCTCTTCAGGTGCTAAAGTTGTATGCATGGGAGGGAATCTTTCGTAAAAAAATCGAGGCGTTGAGGTCCCAAGAAATTGTCATTCTGGGCAAGTTGGCCTGGCTGAATTCATGGGGCACACTAATGTGGACTTGTGCACCGTACTTGGTCTCTCTTGCCTCCTTCGGTAAATGGTGACATCAAAGACATTAGAAGAATTCGATCTTAGTGTTTGCTCACGTACCGGTCCGACCAGGACACACAAAATGGCGTCAATTAATGTCACTGTTTACGTACATTTATTGCATATGAGGAGGTAGTCGAATGATCGCGTCTTGCTCGCTTAGCTCCCCATATGCTGTAAGCACCATAAGCACGAATAGAAAATATAAGGTCTATATCTTCTAATGTCTTTGGATGACACAAATAAAAATCAAGACCAAAGATAGATTTGAAATTATTGAAATTTGATTATTCTACATCAGCAGAATTTCTTACACGTTTTTAGCAAATAGAATTTAGTTATATTATCATGGTTACTTAAGTAATAAAACGACATCTGCAAGGGTGTAGGGTTATTAACATTTTGCATATAGCGTAATATATTTAATTGGAATCTCACTTTTTTGCTTTAAACCCTTTCCATGCTAAGGTTATTTCTCAAACTACTAATACTAACTAGATACATCTAAATGTTTAATATTTTCCTGCTCTTATGCAAGGTAAATCAGATTTCAGTGGACTGAAATTTAGGCTTGTTGGCATATATCAAGTCACTGAAATTTGATTTATCTGGTAAAAACCCGTTGAATACTAAAGACACCAAAATCCTTAGGACTCGCCTGTTCTTATACCAGATAAATCAGATTTTAGTAAACTGAACTAAATTTAAGGCGTTTGGCATATGTCTGTTCACTGAAATCAGATTTCATCTTGTGTAATAACATTTTTTTTTCAACATTTTGCATTATTCTGTTTGTTAGAATTGGACCTCGCTGTGAAAGGGGTTAGAACTCGTGAATAATTGTGGAGATTTTGTATATTACTATGTTCGATTAGAATCCGACCCCGCCATTAGAGGGTTAACAAGCTGCACTACAAATGTTGTAGCCATAATACGTTATATTATATTTCAGGCAGTTTTATATTGATGTCTCCGAGCCAGGAACTCACCCCCGAGATGGCCTTTATAACCCTCGCACTCTTCAATATACTGCAGTTTCCTGTGGCCTTCATACCAGAATTTGTCAACTTTACGGCTCAGGTGATTGTAATGTTTGATATTAAATGCATTTCTAGCTACCCCGGGTAGTCGATGGCCAGGTGAAAAGGGACGTCGCTGTCCTGTCTGATGGCCAACTGGAGAGTACCCTACTTGGCCAATGTTTGAGTCCTCCTCTGAATACTTTTCTACGATAACTTTTCTACTTTTCTGCTTTTTTTTGCCGTGTTTTTTATCGGCACTGCCGGTTTTCTTATGCCCAGCTTATATTTATTATAATTATGTTAGTACCTTTTGTTTAATAGCAATTGATACAGAGGCATTGCTCATCACTCGAATATCAGTAAACTCTTAATTTTTGGTATTAGTATTATTGTGGAAGTAAATGTACACTTTGAGAAACACGACATCTTTCCTTGAAAATTTCGCTGTTTTCAAAATATTGATAATGTGATAAACAAAAATAATATATATTATAATATCGGCAGTCTATAGAAAATCATACATATTTTTATGTCTTATTTTCGTTTCCAACCCTTCATTCCCCTTCATGCAGTGTCAAAGCCCAGCACTAAATCTTGTTAATATATGAAGTAATGAAACATGTGATACGTCCCTGCAATCAAACATAACGAATGACAAAGACAAATGAGCTACCTTTGATAGAGAAAACAGGAAGAAGGGTATCAGTCCATCGTGCTGAGTCTTTGATGCAATTTAGAATTTAGAAACAATAAATGTTTGGTCTTGCTCCTTTGAATTAGCCGCACAATATTTTCTTTTGGTTCTGTGTTAGCCTCAAATTAAAAAAATAAATAAATAAGAAGTTGTGAACACACACAATGTGATATAAGATAAAAAACCCTTGCAAATTTACAGCGACAACTCACCAACACTTCGATTTCAGGCTTCAGTATCGCTTCGTCGTATTCAGAATTTTTTGGACCTTGATGAACTTGATAAAAAGAACGACAACTCCAGACACCAACAAGAGACAACGGAATTGGCGAACTGTGCAATGGGTACGAACAACTTACACCCCCCCCCCTCCAACATCCCAATTCCTGTAGCCGATTATCTCGACCTACCCCCTCTGATCTCTTCTATATGATTCTCTACATTCACCTCATTTTCATGATACAAGTACGTTGTCTTCAGCTGCTGATCTCAAGGCATAGTTCAATATAAGTCTACAATTCTAGATTGTTTATCTTGGTTGGCTGTTGAACTAATCAATGTTATAACAAGAGTAAATCTCTCTAGACACGCTAACTGGACACATTAAATGCACCAAGCTAATACGTGCTGTCTCGGCACGTTTCCCACAACGTAAAACGTCCCATTTTAACATCTTATCCTTTTCACTGCGGGGTCCAATTCTAACCAAACAGAATTTGCATAATCCCGAAAAACAATATGTTATTGTAACAGATCAATAAGATTTCAGGCGTTTGGCATATGTCAATCCGCTGATATCTCATTTATCTGGAATAAGATCAAGCAAATTTGGAAGATGTTGATATCTAGCTCGCAGCTTAAGAAGCAAATTAGCAGTGCAAGGGTTAGGCACGACTTCGCCCGAGGTTCGAGCCCCCGGCCTACCGAATATGAGTCGGACGCTTAACCTATTTAGCTAAACAGATAAATAGATGAATAGATTGATAGATAAATTGATGGATAAATGGAAAAGTGAAATAAAGAGAAAGAGAGAGCGAGATTGAGCGATAGATAGATAGATATATAGATAGATAGAGAGAGACACAGAGAGAGAGAGAGAGAGACAGAGGGAGAGAGAGAGAAAGAGAGAGAGAAAGAGAGAGAGGGGGGATTGTAGGTTCTATCCCCGCATTCAAGTTTCCTTGTTTGCACTACGCTGGCACAGGGCTCTAAATCTGCCTCTTCTTTTTTTCAGAGAACGTTGCAGTTTCTTTGGACAAAGGTGTCTTTTGTTGGGATTTAGGAGGAAATTTTCGACTGAAAACGTAAGAACTAAGTCATATTTCTTACAATCAATATGAACGAGCTTGTTCAGACAAGGCTTTATGGATGCGTTGAATGATAGAAATATTATTTTCTTTAACAATAATAAATATAATAACAACTATAATTATGATATGAGTCATAATTATCATTGTATTAATAACAATAATGATCATTTATAGATACATGATGATGATTTAAATATTAGTCAATCTTTTTGTGTTTGATTTTTTATTTTACTTATGTGTATTTCCATGCTTTTAGCTCCACCATTCAGATCCCAAGAGGATGGCTGGTTGCGGTGGTGGGAGCGGTGGGTTCCGGGAAGAGCTCCCTCCTGTCCTGTATCCTTGGAGAGATGGAGTGCATCCAAGGAGACATCGGCATTCAGGTAAACATTTTGTGAGGGTTTATTATTATTATTATTTTGTTCTATTAATTTTATCATTATTATTTGGGGGCGGGGGGATGGGTTGGAGGGGGGTGGAGGGTGCCTGTTTTGATAATTTCCAACACAATATAGATAGTATGCGTTTAAAAAAGGAAAATGCTGACAACAATGACCGCATTGCATTGTGCTAACACAATAAGGTTGTGTGAAGAGCTTGGAATCCACACAAAACAAACTAAGCTTTTCAACCCCTTTCCTACAGGGCCCAACAGCATACGTGCCCCAATCCGCCTGGATTCAGAATGCAACCCTCCAGCAGAACATTTTGTTTGGCTCCATCATGCAATTCCGGCGGTACAAAACCGTCATCAACGTGTGCGCCCTCACCAAGGACCTGAAGCAACTCCCCGGTGGAGACCTTACAGAGATCGGGGAAAAGGTAGTTTTGCCTGCACGACCTGGTTGGTTGGTCAATTTGTTGTGTTTTTTTGTTCTGTCTCACGCCCTTTTTTAAAATTTAATATAGATCAGAATAAAGATTAGTTAACGCGTTGGCTCATAGGAAAAAATGAAAATACATCATAGGGCTCACTCACAATTTAAGCTAGCCACTGTATGGGCGACCCAGCCTTATCACTGCTCCCCTAACGCCATGAGCGGGCACAGAATGCGTGTTACAACCATAAATGTGTAATTACCGAACTCCCACATTCATATGTGTATACCCATAGTCCACGCCACCATACCCCATATCCCCATACCCCATATCCCCATACACCATATCCCCATACCACATGCCCCCATACCACATGACCCCGTACCCCCATATCCCACGCCCCATACCCCATGAGTCCATACAACATGCCCCAATACCCAATACCCCTTTAGCCACATGCCCCATACCCACATGCCCCCTTACCCCATGACTCCATACCACATGCCCCAATACCCAATACCCCTATAGCCACATGCCCCATACCCACATGCCCCCTTACCCCATGACTCCATACCACATGCCCCATACCCACATGCCCCCTTACCCCATGCTCTATACCCCTACTCCATGCCTCCATACGCCATGCCCTCATACCCCCATCTCACCCTGTCCTATGCCTAGTGCCCCAGTAACCCCATGTGAGTTTCCCCTTTCCCACCCCCATGCCACAGGGCCTTAACCTGAGCGGCGGCCAGAGACAGCGAGTGAGTCTTGCCAGAGCCCTGTACAGTGACGCTGAAGTCTTTCTCTTCGACGACCCCCTCAGTGCCGTGGACTCGGAGGTCGGCACCAAGATCTTCAAAAGGGTTTTATCAGACAAGGGATTCTTACAGAAAAAGGTATAATTATGTTCTTAGAAACATCAAATTATATGGACTGAATGCGTACAATCAAAATACTCACAAAAAATATGGAATTGTATGGTGGTGTCATTCAGAAAAGGGGGATAGTTTCGATAGTAAACTGTCATTGTTATCATCTCACGCATTAACCAATGATTATTCATGAGCTTCTGATGACTTTCAAAACTTATTTTTCAATCGTCTCAAAAGTTTCAAGGCTTATTTTGTAAATCGGACATCAATGTATAAAGATAATTTGATTTGTACTACCCTCCACTCCCCCCCCCCCCCCAATCCCTTCCTTTCATAACCAGACCCGCATTCTAGCCACCCATGCCATCCAGTGGCTCCCATTGGTTGACCAGATTCTCTTCATGCAGGCCGGACGAGTGGCGGAAGTGGGCACGTATCGAGAGCTCACGCTGAGGGACGGACCTCTCACCTGCTTCCTGCGGTCGGAGCTGGCCAAAGAATCGGACGAGGAGGGGACTGCCCATGACCATGAAGGTAGGTATCAAATGTAGTCATAACGTAATGCAGCGTATGGCATGGTCGAGTATGAGTGTAATGTATATTCATGTTCATAAACTATTACAGTGAATATCATTCTCCGACATTGACTTGTCGGCAAGTAACTATTAAAATATGTATATTGTTTAGTTGTTTTGATGTAAACGCCGTGTTTTAGCTTCACTGCCTATTAAAGAATTAAACTGTAAAACTGTAAACTTATGATTGCTACAATGTATCATTTATTATTTCCTAAACGTATGTAATCTATAGCTGTCTTATTGTTTCTTCCTTGAATACCCTGATCACGTGAAAGTGGTGCAAATCAAAGAGACGATGCGACAGCACATGGAAGCGGTGACAAGCTTCTCCGAGAGTACCACTTCTGGGGACGAAATTAAACGTAGACAAACGTGAGTTGGTAAGGCTGCCTTCGGGTCATCACAAGTATCGACTTTTTTCAGTTATTTAAATTAATTAAAAACCCTTTCACAATGCGACCTGATTCTAACCAATATCTTCAAGATTTACCTGTTCTTATACCAGATAAATCAAATTTCAGTGGACTCACATAAGCCTGCAATTCAGGTTTATGGCATATGTCAGTTCACTGAAATTTAATTCATATGGTATGAGAACACGTACATTTTCAAGATTTTGCATAATTTCAGTTGGGTTAGAATCAGACCTCGCTGTGAAAGGGTTAATTTCTGGCTGCAAATATGGACCAATGGGACTTACTGTAATACACCCCTGCACTCAAACATATCCAATCACACAGCCAGCAAACTAAATTTGAATCTAGACAAAAGCAAGCAGGGGATCATCCCACTCTATCGGGTACTTGACGGTGTTCAGTAACACGGCAATGTTGGACTTTCTCCTATGCATCATCTGCATATTATATTCTTTTGCCTTTGTCGTACCATCTCATTATGAGAAGAGGTTTTTGCCACATAATATGCGTTTAAATGTTGATTTCTTCATGTCTGCCTCAGCAAAGCGGGTCTCGGGATGGCCGTGACGTCACGTGATGATAGCTCCTCCTCTCACGTCCTGCTTTCCAAAGACGTCACAGGAAGTCGCAGAGACAGACGTCCCCCCTCGCCACGTCCTGCAGGACATTTGACCAACCAGGAATGTGTTGCAGATGGACGAGTATGTTAATCTTAGACAATTGTGTTTGTTGTGTTTGTTCTGAGGAAGGTCTTAGGCCGAAACGTTGACGTCACTTTATCTTCGTCTATCTCATGCCTGTTACTTATAACATTTCTCTTCCTTACTTTAGCACAGGCTTATCAGTACAACTGAATATTAAATCGTGTGTGTCCATTCATTGCGCTGTACGTCATAGAGTTTGCATTTGTACATTTTTCACAGCAATGAATGATAGGTTTGATTAACTCTCTCTCTCTCTCTCTCTCTCTATCTCTCTCTCTCTCTCTCTCTCTCTCTCTCTCTCTCTCATTCTTAGTAACATTAAAACGTACCACCAAGCTGGTCAAAGTCTGGCTGTCCTTTTTAATTTAGATAGACCTCTTTGTGTTATGATACCATAAATGTGAATAGATCCTACTCGGGACCTCAAACTATCCATCTATCTATCTATCTATCTATCTATCTATCTATCTATCTATCTATCTATCTATCTATCTATCTATCTA
>JAUEKZ010007330.1:6104-19069 GCA_031471865.1 Melibe leonina | reverse complement strand
CATAAGATCAATGGTGCTGTTTCCTTGATGGTGGTTCAAGGTTTAAAGGGAGTGTAAGGTGGCAAGGTTCATTCCATTAGATCAATGGTGCTGTTTCCTTGATGGTGGTTCAAGGTTTAAAGAAAAATATGGTTGTGCCTCTTTGGTCGCACGCAATGGTCGAGGAATTTTAGTAATGTCACACTCACACCACATACTGCATGCTTTAATAATTAATTGTGTTTACCTATAATTAAAGAATAGGCGCCTGTAGAGAAGAAAACAGACTGTACTGTATACCAACGAGGCAAGAGTTACAAGACCAGCTTTCCCTTTGCCAATAGCAGGAGCTGAAAGCAAGAGGTGACAAAGCACACAGACACTTTGCAAACCATCTAGATGAGATACATCAAACTAACATAAATCACACGTGACTAAAAACTACAAAGTTAGTATTTTGTAATCTACTTTTAAAAAGTGCATTTTGGGGGGGGGAGGAGGCACTGGTTTGCAGGTTTTATATTACAAATTTAAAAAATCACAGAGTTCATGTTTTTTGGCTTTAATTGCATACAATCTAAGCAATTCAGGTAGTTAGGAACATGAGTTAAAAAGTAGTAAATGCTATTTATAGAAAGAAGAAAAGATGGCAGTATTATGAATATGGAAAACATTCTTCCCCCTTGCTGAAACACTTGTATGTACCTTGTCCATGTCGATATATTTCCCATGCACTTTGACCAGTTCTGGAGGGACACGCTGCCCTGGGGCCAGGTTGGGATTGAAACCAAAAGACACGCCGGCCACCTGGGGAAATCTGCCTTCCTTCACTGGGTATTTGCTGACACCGTTTTCCAGTGCTTCACACAACTGGCTGCCTGAGGATTGCACACAATAACTCCATAAAGAGGAAAAATCATACATGAAATAAAAAGATTTAAAAAATAATTATCTTTGCTCCCCTTGTATCCAATTTGGGCTGGTGCCTGCAGTGTGGAAATAGATTGAGCACACAGCAGTTAGAACACAAACAGGGCTTGTCTATGCTGGGCCCGAGAAATTTGAATTAGCGTTCCGTGAAACAAGAAGGAATAAGAGGACAAAGAATGTATGCAAGGACAGAAATCTAAATATTGAAAAAATCTTAACAATCGCACAAAGTTCTTCTAACAAACTTTACCCCATTAACATTAGGCTCAAAGCGCTTATCGTTATCATTCAGCTTGTAGGGTTTATAATATAAGTAAACAAAAATATATATCAAAATTTTACAACACGAAATAATCTAGTCCAATTTCTAAAACATTTTAACATTTTTGCAAGAACTTCCCACACCCTTCAAACACTCAGTAATGAATGTGTTCATTGAAATTCAATTTCTATTGCTATCACTAATTAAGTTGTCCAAATAAAAAAAAAATTTAAAAAAAAAGAATAAGGACTGCAAATCCCTAAAGAATAAAGAATTAAATCCTGTTTTCAACAAACCTGTGACCTTGATAACAACAAATGGGTCGACAAGGGGGAGCACTGTCAACAAATCCCCCAGCTTGAATTCCCCCTTGGGGTGGACCCTGTCTGACCGTAGTGTACCCGAGTTAAGAAGGCTGACATCGGCTTTGGTGGCAGTCAGGATAATGTCCGTAATAAAGTTACCTGGAAGAGGATTTCAAATTCATTCCACAATCTTAGCTATGTTATTTTCTCTGCTTAAAAGGGTATCAAAGATTTTAGAAACTACTAAATGAAGTGAAACTTATCTAAATAACTCATTTCTTATAGAACACTTATAAAGTAAAGCATAAAAAAATATAAATTCATATTAAAATAGTCCCTTGACAAACTTTCAAAACTTGAATACTTATATCAGAGTAATGTTTTTTCCGATCAGTGCAAAAGTAATCTCTTAAATATTTTCACTATTGAAAAGGACAGAATGTTTATTATAAAGTAACTTTACAGTTTGTCGGTGATATGACTTGGACTGTGACAAGATGGCCCAGTTGACGACTACAATACAGGGAAAACCTAAAGCCAAAAGCTGTCCAATCTGTGGCCACAACTACTTCAACATTTACCTAGAGTAATCTCTGATCTCGCATATTTTCCTCGTTCAAACATCCCATACGGCACAACATACAAATGCTAGTGAAAAGTTTTTTTCAACATGTTGGCTCATCCCAAAATTTACAACACAAGCCACTGGATAAAATGCTGTTTATATCATCAGTAATGCCAAAGACAACTGTACACATTAGATGCCATCATGTATATTTTGACAATACTGCCATTCAGACTTAACAGTAAAAATGAAAAAATAAAATATATCTCCAATCAAATTTCTATTATGTTCACAGTAATTACCTAAGTTTGTTTCTTGAGTTCTAACAGAGGAAAATTTTCCATCCAATTCCACATTCATGTGACCAAGAACAACATCCATTTTCTTTTCAATACTTCCTGAGGAATTGTTAAGAAATACAACCAGTTTGATAAAAGTGTTAAAACTCATATTTATGATCTCAGCTATGAAAATGAAGCTTATATATAAAAAATTGAACAATAACAAAGTCTATGCCAAAATTTTTCAAAAAGCTTCAAATGAGAATTCTTAAAAAAGCAAAAATATGGATGGAGTTCCTGGTTTGGTACAATAAACATTTGAAAAATGGAAATGTATAATTAGGATTTTTTTAAACTGAAGATTTTAGCTTACATCAACATTATTAAAAAAAATAATGCTGAACAGTTATTTGTTTTGAACTAAAACATTTTCCAGACATGAAATTTTATAGACCTAGATGTTCTTCCACGATGTTCTTCATTACTGTGTCCTCATCAATGCTTGAGTCTAAATCCACCCTCTCTATATCCACACTCCACTGAGAATTGTCGTTCTTGGTCAGAGTTATCTTGCTCATGTTGCGAAAGTCTGTCCCACTTTTGATGACGTAAGTGTCCTTCACCTGTGGAACATGGCGAGTATAAACGTTTATAAAAATTAGAGATGATATTATTACAAAATTATGCCTCCACAGGTTTTGCTTCAGATAAGAAATACAAAAACCACAACTTAAAAACAGCTGACAAAAAGTAAAGATACAATCATAGTATAACAAATATGAAACTACTAAAAGGTTACAAAAATCGTTTTGAAATATGAACTTTTTAAAGACTTTTGCTTATAAAAAGTACCATTTCCATGAATATGTTAAAGTTAAACATATGGTGTTAAAAATCATGTCCCATGCAACATATCGTCCAGTAATAACTTAACCATGTTATAAGTATCATTAGGAATAACCATTTACCATAAAACACGTACTATGACATTGCATGTCCCTTAAGTACCCGAAATCAACAATTTCAATGCTATGGTCATTTCTAATCAAACTAGCTAGATACATCAATCTTCTAGATTTGCCAGTTCTTAAACCAGATAAATCAGATTTAAATAAACTGGCATATATTATATGCCAAAAGCCTGAAACACAGGCTTTTCTTTTGCCATATGTCAATTTATTTAAATCTGATTTATCTGGACAAGAACATGTAAAAATTGAAGATTTTTTATATATATTGTTTGGTTCAAATCAGACAAATCTGTGAAAGAAAAGTATTGTACTAAATAGAACCTGTCAGCTACACAAATACCTTTTCCACTTCATAGTCGTGGTCATGCCCTGCCAACACAATGTCCACATCTTCAATTTCTTCTGCCACTCGCTTGTCATTTGGCATGCGCATGTGGGTAAGGGCCACTATCAATTCAGCACCCTGGGAACAAATTAGTTTTCAAGTCAGTGACCATAAGAATTGAGCCAGTAAGATACAAGGACAAAAATAAGACAAAGTAAACATTTCAGCCAAAAACCCTTCCGAAGGACAAAAGACAAACATGTCTGTAAAACAAGAAAACCAAAATGAAAAAAATCTTATTAAAAAAAATTACAATGGGAAAAGTATGGAATGGATAATATAGGTACACTGTAAAACATCCAATTAACAATTCTCTTTTGCCCTCAAGAAGGCCTTTAGCCAGAAATGTTGACATTGTCTTTTTTTTATCCTTCCATCTTACTTGCCTGCTAAACACTCAACTGATTTCTCATTTTATAAACAGGGTTAGCGGTCCATTTTTAGTATTTTAAATTTAAAAAATAAAAAATTATCCATTCCATACGAATCAAACGTTATCAAGTCAGATTTTTCACGTCTTTAAATGTATAAAGTCAACATAACCAAAGCATATTAAAAAATTGGGTGAATCATAAGCCAGCATGAAGGAAAATCCAACCATTTCTCTCAGGGTCTTGCACAGGGCAATTCCACACTCCACAAAGTCTGTGAAGATGACATCCTCAGGATCCAGCGTTGAAAGAGTGTCAATCCAATCTTCCTCCACTAAACCAATCAGTCCAATCTGGCAAGAAATGAATAAAAACAATATTTTATTTTGCAGGGAATCAAACTGGAATATTAAAAACTAGAAGAAGTGGTGTTGAAAGTAAACTAGCAGCAAAACCTCTACTCGGGATGTCAGTTTAAAGTATGTTCATACAAAGATAACACTGAATGATCGTTCATCTTTTAAAGGCACACACCTTTATTCTGAATTGTATCATGCATTTTCCCTACCTAAAACATAATTGAGTCTGTTGCGAATACCAGCAGGCTGCTGATTGCATACCAGACAATTTATAATTCTACGGAGAAAGAAGCTCCTAAAGAGGGACAATATATAGAAGACACTAAACTTACCTTGACACCTGCATGATCTAACATAGTGTAACGCTCTCCTTTTGCTAAGGGCACATTACTCAAAGAGTCAGTCACATTGCTCATCAGCCAAGGAAACTTGCATTGTTTTGCAATCTCCTCCAAATGATCCACTCCAAAATCTGTCAAATGTTTTCAATAATATTGTATTTTTTCACTCAACATCATATGAAATAAATGTTAACCAATTTTGTATATATGAAAACAGAAACTATTGTCCTTCAAAATACATCTGAAGAGATACAAACTATATCATCCCTAAGATTTGATTTCATTCACTGATCAGTAATAAAAAACACCAATGTAGTTTAACTTGAAGCGTCAAAAAAAGATTTATGACTTCTAAAGAAAAATCTGACTTGTTGCAGACCTTTAAATCTGCAACTATAGAGGCAAAAGGGTTAAACAAACAGTCCTTACATACCAAAATCATGGTTTCCATACACAGCAGCTTTCACATCAAGTTCATTCAAAATAGGAATCATCTGCTCTCCTTTCAGGAATATGCTCACTGGAGAAAGGAAAACAGAGAATATATACATGATTCACAACTGCAGAAAACAAATGAAATCGCCCAATTAGTTGTGAGAGCGGTCATCGTAACATTATACCTGCCAGTAGGAAGCGACCCGTGGTGGGCAGGGATGGGAAGTGGTGGTAGTGCATGCCAGCGTGTAATGGGTCAGTGCTGCATGAAACCACATATTGCCGTAACAAAAAAACCCCGCTCTCCCATACTAGCATAACTACACATTTCGTATCTGCTCTGTGCATCTCTGTATCTTATCTTAAAGTTTGCTTGTATTTTTCTATATATATTTTTGTTTTTCTTCATTTTTAAAAATTGAATAATTTTTTGCTGTGGAGGTCCTCCCTCACCAAACTTAAGAAATAATCAGGGTGACAATTGTACTGAGTAGACTTGTGAGAATTCAAACATGCTGTATTACCACATGTCACAAGTTGTCCACAGAGAGAGTGAGAGATGGGACAGCAGCTGAGGACTACAACAATCATAGGGCGACCAAATAGCGGGGAAACAAATATTTTTGTATTCTACGTAGATGAAAGTGTTGTCTACACAATGTTGAAAGTTGTAATAACATATTTGGTGAGGGACGGACTGTGGGGATCCATTTGTCAGGGCTATTTTTGTATCGTATTACATATTTAATTGCATGACTTTGTGTCTGCATTCAACTAACTCACTACACTACACACAAAAAAATCTTAGCCTTTTGCTGACATGTGTTACTGATATGAGGTTCATCTGTGCCCATAAGAAATAATTTCTTTCAACCAATTTCTGCGTTGTTTTTCTTTATTAGCTCACAGTGAGCTGATCCGTCAGACAACAGATAGCTCCCAGCTAGCGCAGCGCACTGAACCATTAACGGACAGCTGTGGATTACTTTTATAAAAGGTTGTTGTTATTCTCAGTCTGAGATTTGGTTGGCATCATCAATTGCGTATTTTATGAAATGTTTGTTTCTCCTTCTGATTAATTAATGTTCTAAAAAAACCAGATGAAAATAAGTCAAGACATGAAAATGAAACTAATTAATGAATCAGGACTCACGCAATGATGGATTTAGTGCATCCCCACTGAAAAGAAGAAGAGGATTACATGACTTCTGGGATTTTATATAAGTCTGCATACGAGCAGCTCCACCCTTAGGCTCATCCTTCTGAAATGCAGAATTGTTACAGTTGTCATTTCAATAAATCCAATCCTATTAGTAGAGTTGCAGTCTGTAAAAAAAAGAATGGTAAACAATTTTATGAGAAAACAACACACAAAAAAAACAACCCAGTCATACCAGAATCTTTCACAAATCTCTCTATCTAAACCTGCAGTCTAGACTATCTTATTATTCTGAAGAAAAAGCACATTGAAAATTTCATTTAGCATATTTAATTAAAAATATTTTAGACTATAGATAGACAATCTAGACTAGAACAGGGTAAATAAGTTGATACACGATGATACACTGATGAAATTGAACGAGTGATCTGGAACAATGCGAAACACCTGTTCCTGAAAGAGTCGTTCTTTTCCAAAGTTAAAACGCACTCTTAGCTTACTATGGATAGATAGTCTGTCCACTGATACCAGTGCTTGCCATTGGAAAAAAAACCCAATCTATCTATAGATAGGGTATTGAGCTGTTCTGCCTCCAAATAATAGGTAGAACTTACTTTGTTGTCAAGTCGAGGAGCAAAGAAAACTTGACAGTTGACAGAGAGAAAGTTTGGAGTAAGGACGAAAACAAACAGCAGACAATATGAAGTGTATCAGTATTATTTTGTGTTAGATTGTGTATCTTACTTGAGGATGTCTTGGAATGTATACAAAATTCATTCACTATTTCATCAATATTTCAACAGAAGAAATGACAGTTTTACTAACTCCAAAACATCATACTTTTTACTCATATTAAGAGGGAAACAAGGTTAAGGTTCAAGTCGGTCATTTAAGGTTTTGTTATTTTTGTAATTTCTGTATTAATTGGAACCTTTTCTGTACAAATCACAATGGTTGTTCCTGTAGGGTTGGGCCTCTAAACAAAACAAAGCTTTGGATTTAGAGACTCTAGTATAGACCTATTTAGTCTAGATAATGCTTTTTCCGTTTGCTTACTGTTCTTAATTTCAATCATTAAATCGTCACCATGGATGGAATGTCGGATACAGGATTTCCAAGGTAATTTCTCTTAGTCTATACTAGACAATTTTTGTCACTGACGGTCCAGATAAGACCTCCAGAGCTGACAGCTAAGTTCAATGGCAGTGTCAGTGATTATTCTCACCCAGGTGAGAATAAGAAATTTTCTAATTCTCACCCAGATGCCCAACAGTGAGTTATTTCGCGACAGCGATCCCTCTTTTACTCGACTGTTGTTATTCTCACCCAGGTGAGGACTGATTATTCTCACCCAGGTGAGAATGAGAAAGAGAAATTTTTATCCTGTGGAAGCGAGCGAGTTATCCCATGGCACCTGGGTGAGAATAACGACAGCCAAGTTCGAAAGGGTTGAGTGTGCCCGAACTCTCTCATATTTCAGTGGCTCTGTTATTTGACACACACACAGAATTGCTTGAAAAAGTTTTCTTTTCCACAAATTGAGAGTGAAAATAAATTTTCTTTTATTCACAAACTGAGTGAGAATGAGGAATTTTCTCATCTCAAACTGATTTGAAATAATGACAGCCCTGCCTAAAACAGACACCTTCTTGACATCTCAAAAAGACTTCCTTAGCAACAAAGTTTCCTTTTGTTAGTTTTTTTTTCGATGATAATTTTCCACCAATTGGCAGAATTCTCCTTATTTCCCTGCAGCCAGATGTCTTCCTCTTCTTTTTTCCGCCGATTCGCAATCCCTCTCTTCTTTTCCCAATCAACTGACCAACTCAGATGAACCGATTATTTAAGTCAGTGCCAATTTTAAGGAAACCTGACTTCATTTTTATCCTCTTAGATCTACTGACAACATCTTAACATCCGCCCCTTATCTTTTCCCTACCCGCAAACTTAATTGGGATGACATGGAGATGATAGTTGTTTTTGTGCATATTATTTCTTAGGTAATGATAATTTTCCGCTTTTTTTACTATTTCCTATTATCATCATCAACTGTGTTATTCTACTGGTCATTGACAAAGTTACCAGGGACTGGAATCTATGATAGGGTTATATGCGCTTGTTTTCTTTTTTAACTAATTATATTCTATAATCTTGCTTGCCTCTAGGAACAAAGACAACATAATCCTGCCAAAAATAGTGTTCCTACACAAGCTTACACTCATGTAAAATATACAGTCATGACTGCTGTACAGAAAAAAACTAATGAACGCTCAACCCTAGCATTACTCTTCTGCTGGTTTGCTGTGTTTATTTTGCCAAGCTTAAATGTACGACTTACCCTCAGCATATTACAGCAGGAAATTGTCTTTTCTTTTCTTTCTTTAGAGATCTTCAAGAGATTGCAACAACAAAACCTGTTTATAAAGGACCATCAACACCTAAGAAAAAGAAGGGAGAGAAACAGCATGGAGAGACAGTTGCCATTTTAGATTGCTCCAACTTTTTCCGAAAGTTTGGCATAAAACATCCAGGGCTACGTAGAATTTGGTTTGTCAAAGACATTTGTGGGCTGGTATGTGCGGTGATGACCTGGTTCCTCATCCTTTATGCCATGTATGTCATGCTCTTTGTCATGTTGCTTCACGAGGCATACACCTTTAGCACTGTTTTGCACAGTGCAGTATTTTATTTTTTTACATTCCTGGCAATCTCATCTCACCTAAGGACAATGCTGTCAGACCCTGTAAGTAATAGTCTTCCCATTCAACAACATTATATACCCCCCATGTATTTTCTTTCTACATAAATTTAGAAAAAATGATACCTTTTCTGTATACATTTGAACCGTTAACGATTTTAACATGAAGAATTTCTCTCTGCTCTATCTTTTTTTTTCTCTCTCTCTCCCTAAATATATATATCTCTCTCTCCATCTCTCTCTCTCTCTCTATCCATTTCTCTCTCTCATTTGTTTATAACTGTTAATGTTAACAAAATGAACCAACGAAAAGTTAACAGTATTGATGATAACACATGATAGCTAAAGAGATTTATTTATTATTTAAATAGTCTTTTTACTGTTTGCAAACGTCCTTTTATCAACATTTTGACTCATTATATATTTTTGAAAATGTGTTTGTGTATTTGAACCCAGGGTGCTGTTCCTAAAGGCAATGCAACATCTGAGGGTATTCGAGGTCTTGGGCTGAAGCAGGGTCAAGTGGTGTTCAAGTGTCCAAAGTGTATTAGTATAAAACCAGATCGGGCTCACCATTGCAGGTCAGTTATTTTACATCTATCACAAAAATGTTGCAGTTTCCACAAGTTTATGAATGATTAATTACATTTGCACTTAGGCTCTCTAAGCATTTTGCAATAGCTTTTGCGGCAATTGAACTGCATACCCTCATAGTGTTGGAGATTAAAGACACATTGTTAATTAAAGGAAAGAACATCTTCTATTAAGAGGGGCAGTTTAGAGATAAGGCCGCCGTTATTTTCACGACATGTCGGAATTTAACTTTTACGTCCATTTCCATGACATGTTTTTTGACCAATCAGAGACCAGTTGGGCCACGTTATATAAAGGAAGAGGCTAGCACTAGCAGTACTCGAGCGAGCTCTTGTAAAAAAAACATGTCATGAAAATGCACATAAAAGTTAAATTCACGACATGTCGTGAAAACAATGGCTGCCTAAAAATAATGGAATGGGCTTTTGTTTTTTTTTTAACTCAAATCATACTTTTTTTAACTTAAAGTTTATTACAAGTTTTATGAAAAAGATTCAACACTCATGTCTTTGGACGTTATTTTCATTTAACTGAGTTTCTTTATCTATATGGGCACTGATGCAAGTTTTTCACCAAATTTTTTTCATCTTGATGTTTTTGTCACAGTGTTTGCCAAAGATGTATAAAAAAGATGGATCACCATTGTCCTTGGGTCAACAACTGTGTAGGGGAAAATAACCAGAAATATTTTATATTATTCACTGTAAGTATTGACTCACTTTCTGTCCTTAAATCATTCTCCGGCTGTAATCATCTCCTTGACAACCTTGAGACAAAATTTTATGCTATGGTTGAAACGGGAATTTTATGAACCAGAATTCATACTACAAATTTAGTTTTAAGAGAACATCTATTGGTAAACTTAGTTTTAACAAAAAAAATTTTCAATGTTTCCAGTTCTTCAGGGAATTTTTAGGTTGAGAAATGTTAAAGTATATTGGGAGAGTTTTGTGTGGTTAATTTGAATTTGTGTTTATTCAAACTATTCTCTTTTTGTTTATGTTGTTTACTTGCAGTTGTACATATGCCTCATCTCCATGCATGCGCTGTACCTGTCTGTCATGCACTTCATCACCTGCGTGGGAAAGGACTGGAAAGGTAAAGTAGTATAGGACCTGTTCTGCCTGTCTGATGAAATGAATCAGTGACTCAAATCTGTGCTATCAAAATGGTTCTCTGCATCTGAAAAACTGGTGTTGGGTTAATACAAAATATATCTCATCTTATCTTATCTCATCTTGTCTTATGTTATGTTATCTTTTATTATCTTATCTATCCTATCTATCTTATCTTATCTTTTTACCTGATGGATGATACTATTTTAATTCATCTTGTTATTGAAGTCAAGCTTAAACATTATTGTCACTTCAGTCTTTTAGTTGATATTTACTTTTTTGTTATTACATAAATCATGAATAATGGTTCTGAAAAAAGAACAACAAAAAAATAGATGGATAAATGGAAAATACTGTATATTTTTTTAATTGGAAATAAATATATTCAGTTATGTCCCCTGATAGTTGCAAATGACTCTGACTGCCTGATTTTGACTCTGACACAAATTCCTTATCCTTACTGAGACAAAGAAATAGGGATGAGGAATATGACAAATGAGGAATAACTTGACAATAAGAAATCATAATTCAAGTTTGGACATTGGATTTGGGAGGAGGAATATATGAGAACACGGAATAAGAAGATAGAATTGTACAATGGTTTTTTTTAGAGTCCCCCCTCCCCAGTTTGCCAATGACTCAGACAAGTTTCCTGTTTGCCCCAAACCTAATTCCGTCCCTCTCTTCTTAAAGGATGCTCTGGGATGTCGCCCCCTGCCACCACCATTTTCCTCATATTTCTCATCTTCGAGGGGTTGCTGTTTGGCATCTTCACAGCCATCATGTTTGGGACACAAATCTCTGCTGTTTGTTCGGATGAAACGGTAAAATATTCATGACATAAATGTGTTTTTTTCTAATAATGTGCTGTTTTTTCCGTATGTTTGTTGTTTTTAAAAAAAATTCATTATTGTCTTCAAATGGACAGGGCCCATCTGATTTTTAAAAAATAATTTAAAGATTGTTTGCCAATGTTCTGAGAGTTAACTAATAGACTAAAGATTTGAAGTCTGTTAGTATGAGTTGAACATTGGGAGATCCTTGTTATAAAAAATGATAATGGAACGGGACCAATCAATGATGTAGTTACCCATGGGTGTCTTTCTTCGGGGGTTTTAAGATGACGGAGAGTGAGAGAGAGAGGGGGGGAATGACTAGGAAAAGAACCGTTTTCATTCGCTTTGAGTATGAGATAATGCTGGGTGGAAATAGGCTTGCCTGTTTGGCTAGAGTTTGGTATCAAGCGTTTGTGATTGTGGTTATTTCAATGGTGGTCAACAGGTGTTTTTACTGAAATGTATGTCACTATTTTAAGGTTTTGTAACTAATAATATAGAACAAAATTTCGCGACCAGAGGTCAAGAGGTCTTATCTTGGAGTTCTCATTCTCATTATTCAGGGGTTTCATAATTGAAATCTGTGGAAAATTGCGTTTAGACATAACATTGGTATCCATGGTTGCAATAACAGCTGAACTATGCCTAGTCTAGATAGGTCTAGAAATCTGCAGAATATTTACTATAGGGGTAAATATTTTAGCTGTTTTAGGACTTTCAGTAATACTTAATGTATTTTTGACAGTTTGGGTGTATAACTGGATAATATCTCTGACTATCCTGTGGGTTTCAGTCCAGTGGCTTCGGTGGTTGTGGAGTTATGAAATTTTATGCGACGGGTGATTCAAATCCCTATCCCCTAAAATCTTCAGCAATGTGAATTACATAGTGCCCAAAATGGCTTAGCAAGTTAAGGTTTCATAAACAATTTTAAAAACCTTCTTGAAAATGAAAGTTGCTGAATTCTAGTGGCTCAATGTAATTGATGTAAATGTTTTGTATGGGTTCCTTTTTCTTTTCTGGGTTCACAGGGGATAGAACAGCTGAAGAAGGAGCACAGAGAACGCCGTTCCTTTTGGCTGAGTCTGAAGGGAGTGTTTGGCCATCCATTCTCCATCCACTGGTTTTCTCCCTTCTCCACCCCACGATTCCTGTCAACGGAGAAAGTGTTTTATTCCGTCTGAAAGCATTTCTGGAACATTCTTATTATTATGTCACCACAGAAAGATTTACATATTTATTTCCCTTTCATGGTCAGGTGGTTGACTCATAACAAATTCTATTGACCACTAGGAGGGCGTTCCACTAGGAGGGCGTTCCACTAGGAGGGCGTTCCACTAGGAGGGCGTTCCACTAGGAGGGCGTTCCACTAGGAGGGC
>JAUEKZ010007219.1:0-19075 GCA_031471865.1 Melibe leonina | reverse complement strand
GCAACAAACACATCGTAAGTGCAAGTTGCTTGAGATCTTGATAAAAATCTTTATGTAGCTCCTATTGCTTACATGACCTGCAAAATTTTTGCACTCCAAAGACAAAGTGATCATGATATTATATATGTTATTTATTCAATCTGTGAATGATTCAAACAAAATTTGTTTGATTGACATGTTTTAAATTTCAAATAATATCAAAACACTGAAAAGGCCGTCCTCAATAATGACCACAAGTTTTGACAATACTGTACTATTCATAATGAGATTGAGATATAATTGCTCATAACACCTGAAGCCAATGATACAAAGATGGCATTGAAAACCAGTGTGGGAAAATAAGTGTAGGTAGATACTAGGATATTTCATTCTAACAGTCAAAAAATGACCAAATGAATTTCAAGTGCAAGCATCAGAAGAAACAGCCGCTAAGAAGATAATAAATAAATGTTAGATATTTTACAGTTTAAAAAATCCTGATTGCGGAAATGTTTATCAAGACTGAAACATTCATTTTCACAAGTATGTAAGCAAAGGCACACTAATGAAAATAGTTTTGAAATCGAAATTGTGATAGTGTCACAATCTGTCAAAGGGGGCCAAATGTTTGATGATGAGAGACATTGACCCATTACGTTGAGGTCTATCAGAGCCCGAAAAATAATATTTCTGAGTTTAAAATTTAAAAAATTGAAAACCCACTGGTTTCAGCAGTGCTGCCTCATTGATGTCTGTTGCAATTCAACTGATCATATCCAGCAGCAGGCCAATATGCCTCATACAGATATTATGTAAGGGTGCATTTCATTCAGTCTTCAACAAAAAATATTGAAATTCTCTACACTTACAAAATGCAAGGAATGAAAAAAAATATACTAATAATGAAAATAAAATATATACTTTTTTTTATATAAAATATTAAAATTTACCTAGTGTTTATATTTGATTTAGATCAAGCATATTAAATGTCACATCAACTGTAAGTAACCAAAGCTGAGACAAATATTTATTTTCATGTTCATCCTGTAAACTGATTCTCTTCCACCTGAGAAAATAGGAGAACTTAAATAAAAACAAATCTATTATAAACCAGAACAGATAATATCACATAGAAAAATAAAAGGAATAAATTCTAAAACATAGTTATATCATCTTAACAAAAGGGACCTGCAAAAGTGTCCATTCTTAAAAATGTGGACCGTATCTAAAGAAAGAAAACAATGTCTCCTTTTACTTTTAAATTCCTTTGCACATTCTGACATTGACACTACTGTATGGACTTATGATACCCTTAATGTATTAGTATTTTAAGTCAACCAAAAAAAGATATTGTTTTAAATCTCAATATCCGAGATTCAAAGGGCAAAATAGCTATATAAAATGCGACTCCACCAATAATTTGTTTGTTCGTTTTAGGGGCAAGTTAGTTAAACACGCCAGACTTGGACTTTGCAAAGGACGTTTCAAAGAGAGATGATGGAAAAAAGCTCTCAAAAGAGTGACAAAGAGATGATGTACATGTAACTATAAAAAAAATATCATTGCTCTCACAATCACAAAGGAGAGATGACCCCTGATTTTAAACCACCCTTTGTGTACAAACATAGGCTTAGACCTAATATTAGATAGCAAGTGGCCTTGTAGTTAAATATCACAATGCAAAATATGGGAGATGACCAAAGTTCATAAGTCTTTTGGCTTAAAAGGCAGGACCAAGACTGAGCTGACAAAAACAGAAATGTGTGTATGTTTATTTAAGAGAGTAGTAGAAAAAGTAAGAAGATAGATGAAGTTAAAAAAGAAAAAAGCAGATGAAGAACCCACCAGACACCTGCTAACCACCTGCCTCTACTCTACCAATAAAAATTTGTTCACCCCAAATTATCTGCAAAAAAATTCAACTTCATATTTCAAGAAGTTAAAAAAAAATATATACATACTAGCGTTTTCCTCATGGTTAAATTTCTCTTTCAGTCACATATATTCAAGTCAGTCTGTACCAAAGTGGAAATTAAAAATCTATTTTAATTACTCTCTCCTTTTCCAGTCCTCTTAATAAAGATGGCATTAGACGGATGGTAAGGGAAAATTGGGTCTATGACTATTTTAATTCCTGTTTAGCAGATCAACTATGTTTTGGATAATGTATCATTTACTCTTTTAGGAAAATACATACATGTGTTATGTAATTTCTCACTCATCTGCATTGAAACTCCACTATTACCTCACGAGCCTTGATAAATTAACCAGGAACAGGATTTTCTTTTTATCTCAAGTGCCCACTCAAATTTCATCATACCATACAATGTTTCATGACTCAACTACTTAGAAAGCAATTTCCGTCAACAATAAGGAATCATTCCCTTGACTATTGATGCACTTTGTAATGAATGATGGTATGTACCCACAGTGACATTCTTTTGGTTTTATATTTTCAACCATGACAACTGGAGATAAAATTTTGACAATTTGAGGAAATCCTAATGAATCTTAGTCTAAAACCAGCTATTTACTTCCACTTATTGACTAAAGTAACCTATAAGCATCAAGAGACTTTCTCAAAAAAAAGGAAGAAAAAAAATTATGGTGCAAATTCAAGTCAACACAATTGAACAATTTGTAGAGATTCACAGAAATCACCAATATTATAAGAGCAAAGACATTTTTAAATAACATACAAATGGGTACCTTTCAGGTTAACAATAGCACATATGTATACTTAAAGCAACAACAGTTACAACATTTGTATCTAGAATGCAACAAAAGAAGGCATGTATTATATAAATTCCTTCAATGCAGAGAAAGGCTGAGTGAAAAACATGCAATTTTTAAAAAGGCAGTGACACTATTTGCGCACAAAGAGCAATATTTGACAGGTTGCACCATACATATATCTACGCCAAAATAACAAACCTTTGGAACATCAGTGGTTTTAAAACCTTTTACTCATTTCTTTCCTTCATGTGAGCATAAAAGCTTAGAATCATAATCTTAAAACATTTTGTTTTTTTCTGGAAAGTTGCTCACTGTCAAGCCAGCCAAAAATTTAACACACTCATCTTAGCATTCAACAACACATCATTCATTTATACAGAATAGCTTGTCCACTCATCTGTACCAATTGAAACAAAATGCGGTCTTGACATTTACAAAGGAGTCTTGTCTTCTTATCTTCTATTCTCAACTCTCAAATTAAATGATGTCAACACATGCTGGATTGTAAGTCTCACAAAAAAAATTAAAAACAATATAGACATATAAAATTTCAGAGCACTTAATGTGGTAACAGATACCCTAGAGATAATGAAAAACTATGAATTTTGGTCACTTAAAGAATGGCTCATAGCAAATATTTGTTGTGATTCTTATTTTTCAGAATGCTTTGTGTGTTTTCATACAAATTTTACTTTTATCTTTGTTTACTGAATTTTTCTTTCAGTATTCCATCCTCAGTGCGTTTCAGTTTAGAGGAACACTTTGCTCCCTTTCCAAAAGAAGAAAAGATCCCGACCAAGAGTTTGAAAAACAATTCTGTTCGTAAACCAGATGAGACGAGAATTTTGGACTATAGAATCATATCAAAGAATTAACCCTTTCACTGCTGGGTCCAATTCTAAACAAACAGATTATAAAAAAATCTTAAAAACCAACTTGTCATTATACCAGATAAATTATATTTCAGTGGACTGACATGTGCCAAAGCCTGAATTTCAGGCTTTTGGCATAGGACAGTCCACTCAAATCTTATTCATCTGGAATGAGAACAAGCAAATCTTGAAGATTTGATAACTAGTTAGCAGCTTAAGAAATAACCTTAGAACTGAAAGGGTTGAGAACATGTTGAGTAAACACCTAATGGGATCTTGAACAAATGTTTTTTTTAAAACCTATGCCTAATCAATCGTTTAAAAGAAAACATTTTAGAAGCTTGGAAAATTTTCTCTAAATTGATATTGGAGCATTATCCACAATGATCTAAAGTATTCATATCCCTCCAAAAATTCATAATATAGCAAAACAATGGTATTCAGACATAAATATCAACTGAAACAAATTGTGTGTTTAAGTCTTCATTCCATTGATTTCTAAAGCATGTATTAACAGTGTCAGGCACAAACTAGAAAAGTCCAAAATTGAAGGATTCATCATCACTGTACATGTAAGAGCATGGAAAATGTCACACATCAAATGTTTAATGTAACAATTAGAAATGAGCAACAAATGCAATTCAAATTCTCTAGTGTAAAAAACAAACTTTTCAGGCTATCAATCAACCAAAAGTTGTTTTTTTCAAACTAAAATACTGGCATTACCTTGACATTTTATCTCTCCAGTTTTTTCCATCAAGTTGTAAGCTAGCTAGATCAAATGGAGAAAAACTACCAAGAATCATAAAATTCCTATGTAAGAAATTGGCTAACCAATAGCCCTGAAATATAGACACAAAATAATGTATGGCATTTTAGACACTATGTCAAACAATCCAAGATTCACCTATTTACACAAAATTTCCTGGGGGAGGGGAGGGGTTGTAGGTTATTACATTTGGCGTACATAATTGTACTAGTTACCATCAATAAGAAACAGGACGATACAATAGTCTGTTGATTTGATTTTATGAAATCCCCACAAAGAAGCAAAATTCAAATTCCAAATCTTGAATAACAATATAGGATAAAAATCACAAACCTTATTTCCCATCATGCATTGTTTCTTTCCAATTACACAGGAAGAAGCTTAGAAGCTATTCTTTTAACCTTGAGAGTACAAATGTGTGTAGTTTTGTTTTTTTTGTATTCTTGGCCAGCAACAATATTCATGTCAAAAAGAATAATAATAATAATACATATAGTCAACAACAAGTTAATGATTGCATTCATGTTATGATTTCTCCAAATACTTAATAATAAGTTGGGGTTTTGTTTATTTATATATATTTTTTTGTCTGTTTTTTTCGTTTATATTTGTATGTTTGTTTTGTAATTATTTTACGTCTGTCCTTGTTACAAACAAGTGTGACATTTCATAAAAAGGGGTTGTAGCCCTGCTGCTGGGGCTGTTGCTGCATGGTGGGGTTGGCGGCGTTTGTTCCCAGAGGAACCAGCGGAGAGGGCAACAGTCCGGCAGACACTGGCTGACTAAAGCCCGTCGAGGTCGTCCCCTGCATCTGTGCCATGGGCACTCGCACCCCAGCACTTGGGTCTTGGAAAGGATTGCTGTTTCCAATCGTCATTGCAAAAGGATTGTTACCTAGAGAAAAAATGGATGGAGATAGGTTAAAGATACTAAATCATTCTTAATTCAAATCTTAAAATTCAACATTTGAACGTCATTTGACGTAGATGGTTGTCAAATTGAATATATATGCACTATATACAGTATCAAACTAACAACCATCATTGCCATCCCTGCACACTCCATAATCACAAACTTTTCGACTGGCCTGCGTGTTTTTTTGTTTGTTTTACTCATACCACTGTCATTAAAAACTAGGCTCAATAATCAATGAGGGACGATTCAATGAATAACAGGCAGCACAAAATGCTGAAATAGGACCCCGCTTTCACCCATTGATGTTTACCACAACACACTCACAGCAGACAACCACACACAATCTGTATTTTTGTCTTGCAGTTGCTGAAAGCAAAGTCCTATTCTGCTGGATACACAACATGTTATTCAATGCCGAAATGGAAACTGATTTAGACAAGGGGAGGGTGAGATTTTCGGGAGGATTAAAAAAAAAAATATATTCAAGTCATTTCTGGCGAAAACGAAAATTTTGAAGAAAAGGCATATTTGGACTTAAAGTGCAATTCTGAAAGAGGAGTAGAGGTGATATGGGCATGAAAGGACTTTTTAAGACCCTAAGAAATAGAATAAAATAGTCTACAAAGAACATTAGAGCTGTGAATATCTTATGCAACCCTTTTGAGACGATATGCATTATACTCCTCTAGCCTGACCCACCCATATGTCGGTGTCTCTTTTGACCACACTCGTTACCTTTTTAGAGTAAAATGAAATCACCACATAACATTATGCACTATATCAACAGTCTTGTAATAGTAGCACATTTCTTTGGGGAGGTCAGACTGCAACTCAATAATAATATAAAAAACTTGAGGGTAAAGCAGGATGGAAAACGGGATCTGTAATTTACTTTACTCAACAAACAAACACTCAACCCATCAGGAAGATCTGGCTGACTGAATAGGTGACTAGAGGTATCGGTATAATAAAACAAGATAAAAACTTGGCAACATAACATAGATTATAGATCGAGATAACTTTATACATTGTAAAACTACAGTTGAGCCATTAGGGGGCAACCTCATGCTACCTGTAATTTAATCAATTACTTTACAGCATTCAATGGCATCCAAAGCCATTCATAGTAGGACAGTAGTTTAAACAACACTTTAAATTTTCACTCAAGAATATTAAAACACAGCTGCAACACTTTTTATATATTCTTTTTTTTTTTCAAAAAGTTAATATCAAATTTACACAATTATACATTAAAAGGACAAATATATACCAAGATATCTTATCATCATCAGGCAGTTTTCAAGACATGCACCAAAAAAAAAAAAGAAAAGGAAAAGGAAAATTATGCTTCAAGGCATTAGAAGACCAAAGTTAGATAGAGAGATGGAAATATGTGGAGGCAGAATTTTTGAAAATTTCCTTGCCAAATTAATTCATGAATGTTTTTTTAAGGAACTTTGTGAGAAGAATAGCTGCAGTTGGGGGATGTATCAACAATTAAGCTGTGCTACATTTAAGTTTTTTAGTAAATACATACAAACGAATATAGGTACAATCATGGTGGTACTTGCTCAAGTGTAAAGGAAAGCATTCGTACAAGCAGCTTTTGCCACTGTAACTTATATTGAACGAGACAAGGCACAGAGTGTGCATTAGTTGAGAAATATTATAATGTCAGCCAAATTGAACATGAAAACATACTAATAAATACAGCCTCTCCTGTGAATAAAAGGCATGATGGACATGAAAATTACAATAATATCAAAATACTGAATATGCAATATAAGTTTAAATATATTCTGTTTGACTTGCCCTCAGAAAAACTCAATGAATCATTGAAAAGTAAGACCAATTTTTAGAATTAATATTTCCAATATAAAGAAATTTTTTAGTCATTGTTAATAATCTTATAGTTCTTTTATCATTCAGCTAAAATTTAATTGTAGTAAGCCACACATGACATTTATTTTGCATAGATATGATAACATTTTTATCATGAATACTCCTTCCCCTAACTTGTTAATATTCTATTTTGAATTGATTTAGTGAAGAAGAAAAAAACATGCCACAATACAAACCTTTAGGTGGTGCCTTTGAAACTAGCTGATCTAAATTAACAAGATTGGCATTGTCGCCTAGAAAGTCCTCTGCTTTTTTCTTTTTGTTCTCCCCTGTGTCACTCATATCCCATGCTCCTCCGGACGTCCCATTTGTTTTGGGAGGGCCTTGCAGGTATAAGAACAAAACAGGTCACACACTATTTCAAAACCTTTTACACTGCAGTTATTATCTTTAAAAACATTTTGAATGTAAGCATTATAGAATATTACTCGTTTCCCACCTTTCTTGAATGACAGGAATTCATATACTTTTTCATTTTGTTATAATGTTTCTTACCTTTAACTTAACTTCCAATCCCTGAGATTTCTATGGAAACACTGCTGCTCTTTGAATTCAGGAGTATAATACAATTAAGTATTGTTTCTAAAGATTACCATTCACTACTTGAATTCTATTTATCATTGACATCAAAATATTGGAGGTTTTTTTTGGGTCAAATATCAATCTTCATATTGTTATCATACGAAAGCTGATACCTCAACTATGCAATTCCTGAAACTTTGCCTTTTAAACTTTCACAGTGACAGTATGAGTAAGTATTGTCGAAAATTAGAGTGCAGATCTGCATTAATTTCACCAGCAGTGTTCTGATTCAGTACATGCCTGCAAGGAATGAATAAAAGCTCAGAAGAATATAATAGTCATAATTTTTACTCACCAGCTAAAAGATCAAATTCTTCCAGCCCTTGGGCTGAAGTCTTGACAGGAGATGCTTCATTGCTCCGTGCACTAAGGAGATCAAACTCCGAGTCAATGGGGTTGCTGGCAGAGCCTGTGCCATTGGTGGCTGGAGCCCCAAACGCATCAAGGCCGCCGGCACTTATACCCCCTGAGGACTCACCACCCCAGGGAGATGCGTGCGAGGAGGAAGGTATGCTACTACCCCAGTCTCCTGGACAAGAGGGTGGCGGGGGGTGGGAAGATGCATTGTCGCAGCGGGAAAGGGTGAAGGAAGCAGAGGGAATGAGTACATACATAAAGAGGCTGCATTCGAAATTTAATAAAGGTAAGAGTCTCTGACTGCTTCATAAATTAAACCATCATATTCAATTTTATCAGCAATCAAATCATTTGTGGGAAGAAATTACCGAAAGGGGTTTGAAGATTGTCACAATAAAGCCCACTGAGGTAGAGGATATCGCCCAAGACAGGCATTAGTGGAAGAACTTTAGCACGGAAAAGACTAAGGTCTAAGTTATGGCTCATTCAGAACACTTTACTTGAAGGAATCAATCATTTCCCAAATGGAGTGAGATCATTAAACTTGAATTCATTTCCCAAACTTGCTATTGTTATTTTGCTAGGTTTGTCTCCTCTGCATGACTGAACTAGAAACATAATTTCATCTGTTGTTTTTCACAAACTTAGGTTAAAGTGATACTAGAAAGCAACATACTCGAACAACAAGGGAAAATAGAAATGTCACAATTCTTTCAAAAGATTGAAGAAATGTAACAAAGTTCTGACAGTTTAAGAAAGGAATAATACACCACATTATCTTTCTAGGTAAGTTCATTCACTTCCTTCATCATACAAAATACAAAACAAACATGATACACCCTTAAAATTATTTTTGATTAAAATTTTCAAAAATCTCAATAACTTAATATAAGAGAAAGATTGATGATTTCACTATCACAAAGCTGAACTCTCAAAATTAAAAACAAGGCTGTTCCTTTTTCTAAATCACCCCTTGACATAATTTTCCTGTATCTCAAGTAAAATAAAAAATTATTTAGAAATTTAGGATGAGGTAAAGGCATTGGGTGGGGATGGAGAGGATCAGTAAAGGATGAAGTATATATATCATAGGGAATAGGAGGTACTACATGACATACAACAATTATTGAATTAATAGTACGTACCTGTGGGGGCTGGAGGTGCCGGATCAGACACTGGCAAACCCCACGGATCGGGTGCGGGAGCAGGCACAGGGGCCACTGCACTGTGAGAGGAGGCTGGGTAAGGAGGAGGTAAGTCCGTATTTGCTGCAGCCTCGCCAGTCGACCAAGGGTCCGGTTTGGAAGGGGGAGGAAGTGGAGCCCCCCATGGGTCCGTGGGTGGCTGGTGTGCAATCTGAGTGGGCAGTGATGCCCTCCAGGGGTCTTTGGCTTGGGCCTGCTCCCCAGACGTTGACGGACCTCCTGGACCAGCCAAAGTCAGCAGGGTTCCCCCTCCACCTGCTCCTCCTCCCTATTGGTGTAAAGATGAAAGATAATACCAGAGGACGTTAACAGATGCTCACTTATTATACAAAGGTTTATTCTGACAAAGATACTTGGAAAAAATATACAAATAAATATTCTCTTTTTTTTTTTTACATTCACTGATGCTATCAAGGATATACTTTTTATTTCCATTCCAAAAAGAACTCCTGAAGCACTGTTAAAAATGAAAGGACAAGGACTCCAGAGAATACCCAATGATGTGAATATATAAACAGCACCACCTGGAATTCTCCTGCAAAGCTGTTATGATTCTACTACAATACAATATCATCAATTTTAGAGTTTCTCAAGAAACTTGAAAACTGAAGTCATAATTTACATAATTTGTGAAGTATGAAAAAACATCAAAAGCAAAAAAAAAACATTTTAAAAAATTATGAATAAATAAAAGAGCAGAATTTTAAGATTGTAATGCAGTCATTGTCATTTATGCTTGATATAAAAGATCATACATGCTTGAAAGAGGAAAGCTGAAGTTAAAACAACATCAATAGCATGACAGTGCAAACGAAGGAAGAATGAACAGCCCTAGAATTACATCAATGGTCAAGCATTACATAAAAAGATCATAAGTAAATTGCTATCCTCAGAGATTCATAATACATATATACAATCTCAAACTGGCTTCAAATTTCCCTCTCACTGTTGATCTTGATTGGATGCCTGATAAAATGTGTAGGTATCATGGAATGTATGCTGACCATGATGCTTATTATAGAATAAAGCAAAATGAAATTTGATTTTAAAATCGATAACAATAAATTCTGCACTAAGAAGAGGCACAATCTAGCACTGAAAGAAAAAGCAGATGAAAATTTCCATTCATCAAAGTATTGAAACATTTACAACGAAGAGAAGACATCTTATAAAAAGAAGAAACAACAAAAATCATACTGTTAATCTGGTCCCCTTAACTTTTTTAATACAATAAAATCAGTGGTTATGACAAAGTATAAATGTCCCTCTTGAAACTCCTATCCTAAATAGCAAGAACTACTATCACTACCACAACAACCATGACCACAAAAAATGTAAATTGCTCTTTGACATGAAATCATTTTGAGCACCTAACTTCAACTATTCATTCCACCAAGAACTAAAAACTCCTGCAGCATATGGTGGAATACATACAATAACCAATTTCCAGTAGTATTTACAATTAAGGATTCCTTCCCCTTTTCTTTTTGTTTTTTACAAAGCCTTTCCTTATGTGGCCTGAGCCATGACAGTCTTTAAAGGGTGTGGCCAAGTATCTTCATTATTGTTATCAGCCTTATAAATGTACCTGAACTGGTAGCAACGTGGCACACAGCCCAAGGAGACCAGACATGGTTCCTGCCAGTGGCACTTCAATTTTCCCATGGACAAGAAAATTTACTCCAATTGCCTCCCTTCACCCTCATGTAAAAGTATGTACTGACCCACCTGGGTTCGGAAAGTAATTGACAACATACCAGCGTCAAGAGGGTATCAACTATTGCCACTTGTTCACATCATGCTACAGAAATCGGGATAATCTTGAGGTTCTACAGGACTATAGGCTCTAAGATTTTATTTCAATTTCAATATAATATTATAGTTTTCGAGTTTGTTTAGCCACACACTTTATAAACAAGGTAAACTTGAAACAAATGACAAGGGATATTGATTATTGCTGTATTGGTAATCGCCATTGTCCAATATCAATCTTTTTTAAATCTTATTTCTTCATCACAAAACACTGTGTTTTACAGACACTTAATCTTTTTATAGACACTTTATCGTTAATATCACAGAGTTTCACGCTAAAAAATTATACATTTTGATAATAATTTCTGTACATAAATAGAGCATTCATCTTTATCAAGTTATCAGCAAACATGCATTTAGACAAAGATAATAAATAAAAAGTAAGCAGGAATGAAAAAGAAGAACGGGCTGCATGAAAAATTTGTAACATAGGCTCAATGAAAATATCTTCGTCAGCTGCGACTGCACAAAGCAAACATTGAAATAAGGCAGTTGTACAAAACAGAATGATGATTAAGATTAACTGTAGAGGCACAATGCAAAACAACCAACACAAATATTTTTCTGTGTCACAAGAACAATGGATTTAAAAGTTTTGGATTCCTTACAATTGGCTGGAAAATTTAGAGCAAAATGCAAAATTGAATGGATTGTGTTTATGTAAGAGTAAATCATCGGTGAATCCACATAAATATTTGTGTGCTGCAATAAATTTTCAAAAATTGTAAATCATTAACCTGTATGAC
Source organism: Melibe leonina (assembly GCA_031471865.1). Lineage (NCBI taxonomy): Eukaryota > Metazoa > Mollusca > Gastropoda > Nudibranchia > Dendronotidae > Melibe > Melibe leonina. The sequence goes on along the minus strand of JAUEKZ010007219.1, from coordinate 7,200 downwards.
ACACATTCAAAAAAACCCAAAAAACCAAGGAAGGAAGAAATATAGCCGCATTTTCTAAATTAAAAATCATATTCCTATTTGCTGAACACATCTTAAAATATGTTAAATATCCTGTTTCAAACCTTTGGTCAAAAAATAAATGAAACCACTAATCTAAAAGTAAGTTGTAATATTTAGATGCTAAGCCTGTGGTATAGTAAATGTAACAATATGATCTTCATGTTGCCCAGTCTTTGGACTATCATCATAAATTGCTTTTAAAAGGACAGAACATATGTAAAAAAAATTGTTTTAAACAATTGGACTTGTCACATCATGCTTGTTAATTAGATCCAAAGATCTGGCTGCTGTTCAATATAGAAAGCAAAAGAATCAACTAATAGCATGATAGTAGATGAAAGACTCAATGCTGAAAGAAGAATCTTACAACAGCAACTTGAACCATGCAATTACAGTTTTCAAAAACATGTACACATAAGTTCTAATTATCTTACGGGTCGCATGTGTTGATGCCGTCTGTTTTCCTGTAGCAATCAAGTGTTGAATTTTTTTTAAGGCATTAAAAATTGCTTGAGGAAAATTACCAGTTAAAGACACATGGTACACAGACATTGATGACAAATTAAAGCGGTGATGGTTTTCCTTACAAAGCTACTTTTCACAACAATTTTGGGTAAGAATGTTACCTAAATGCCTAGCGCTCTCTTCTGAGTTTTCATAACAGGTATAATTTTACAACAAATCCTATAGACCCATATATTTTTAACAGAAATGTTATGTCAGTGCTTATGGACAACATCAAAATAATTGAATTTCGTAATTTCAGGATTTGTTTTGTTCCTTCACAATTAGAGTGTTTTTTTCTTCACATTATCTTTCCTTATTTTTTGCTTTCAATGCAATGATTCCAGAAGAAATTCAGATCACATCTATTACAACTTTCCTGTATATATAGTATAGACAAACATATCTGTCTCTTAGTTCTAATAGAAGGATGATCACAAACCCCCTAAACAAGTACAGACTTGGTGTGTTATCAATACATAAAATTGATTGATACCATCAAAGCGATGACACACAAAAAAAAAAAAAAAAAAAAGATGACCCATATCCCAGTTAAAGAAAAATAATGTTATGATCCGCTTTAAGAAAGTACATTTCTGTATAATAAAAGAGCCTCTGCATATTTTTTTGCCCTTTAATGCTGACGACCACCAAAAAATTAAGGGTAGCAGAATGAACCAATTCATCACTCAAGATTTGTTTCTCTAAAAAAGAGTGTCATATTTCAAAAAACAGAGAACTCATGTTTCCACTCATTTCTTAAATAATCAACTTACTGTTTTTGCTTGTTCTCTACTTTGTTCAATAGCCATCTGAAGTTTGATGTCATCTGACTTCTGTTTACGCAAACTTTCATCATGTTCCTCCTTGCTCATAGCCAGAGCAAGCTGTAGCTGTAATTCTTCCTCGCCGGCTGATGACGGTCTCGCACATTCAATCTCACTAGGGGTACCCGCACTTCCTGGTGATGCTGTTTTTAAAGATAAAACACTGATTTCCTCAACAACAAAAATAGATGACATTACATTGACTTTAACCTAAAAACATGTCTCTGTGAAATATCTAGTCACTTCATGATCAAGTTATTATTTTTTTTTAAGATTGAACTACCAACAAGCCATTGCAACTTTTCTTATCAATTCAGAAGCTTACAAAAAGCTTTGTAGAGATATTATCCAGTAAAAATATTCAATACTTTACAGACAAGTAAAAAATTATCAAACCTTGATTGTCACTTGGACTTGCACTGCCACCTGTGGTAGGACTTCCACTCAGTTTGGCCTTTCAGGGAGAAAATAACACAAGAACTTGCTCAATAATCAATTTATGCTATATTGTAAATATAATTTGGTTAGTCAAATAATACACAATTAATGTATGTGTAATAATTTTTTTCTCCAAGTAAGTACTACTTATAGTTCATAAAATTGAGTTTTTACGAAAGGATAGTCATATTATATAATATAATGGCAAAATCAATCGCTGAATATTGAGGGGAAAAGTTGAATTCACATACCCTTGAACGACTGGGTCCATTGCCTACTCCCATCGCATTCTGAGCAAATCTTTCCTTTGCTTTTAAAGCCTTTGCTCGTTCATTTTTCAGTCTTTCATCGTCTGAGAGCAAATTTACAAGCTGTTTGGCTTTCTCTCTCACATTAATACCTTGATCTTTACTGTCAGCATCAATATATTGAAAGCTGTTAAGTGTTTTGATAGCATGAAAGTTTTCTTTACACTGCTGGGCAACCTGTCGAAGCAAAAGTTATACTTCCATTAAGTTTTTCTTAATGAATGTAAACATAACAAGAATACAGTAACTCTCACTCAGTCATAGACAAGGGATACAAATAGACACTGAGGCTCTATAAATTAGATTGTTTATCAACTTCATTACTTTTTTTATTAAGAGCATATAAAACAAAAAGTATGTCCTCTTTTTTTTCCAGTCTACTTTGAGAATTTAAATGTATTTTTTTTAAAATCTGTTTACCTTTTCACTTCCTGTTTTGATGATATAATCCAAGACCACAAGAGATTTGTAAACATGTCTCCAATTTTTTCCATCATCATTAAGTCGCTTCCACACCATTTGCATAATATCTGTGAAGGCTATAACATTGTATGTCAGGTCCGCGATCTCGGACATCAAAGTACTGGAAGGACCCCATGGATCATTTGATGTGGCCTCCCGAACTTTGACCTGAGCATCAGAATAATTTTTTACAACATTTTTAAGAGTTCTTCTTATTGCAGGCATCTTCTTTTTTTTCAGCTGTTTGCCGTATCAGTAAATTGGAAGACCAGGAATAACAAACTTGAGTTGTGTCTTGCTTCTTATAAACTGCCACAAGCCATGAATATCTATTATGAAGACATCGTGGATAACTGGGAAGGAAATAAAATTAAAAAATTCAATGAAGACATTGATTATTGATGTATGTAAATCTTAATCTCAAATTTAGAGAAAAAAATTAAAATCCAAAATCCAAAAGAATCTAAACCTAACAATAGACTATGCATCAATTGAGAACCGCAAAAATAAATAATTTTGATTGTTATAAAAATTTCAAGATAACAGTTATAGTTACCTATAGGTCGACCACCTGTCAAAGAAGAATTGTTTCTTTCATGAATGTCATACAATTTGAGATCAAAGACCATTTTACACATTGACAATAACCTCATGGATCTAGTAAAGTGAAACCACCCGATATCAATAAGGTACATCTGAATCTATGTGGAAGCAAATTATTTTTGTTATTACAAATGGAGAGTAAGAGAAAATAAGTCTTACACAATGAAATAAATGTATGGTCGTTTCTGTTACAGAATCTTTATGCTCAATATTATGAGTAACTTCAATATCGTCTTAACTTAGCAATAAGAAAGACTTATTTCTTATTTTTTTCTGGATATATCATCTACTTAATTAAATGACTCCAGAACACCACAAAGGGAAGGATGAGAGAAGTCTAGAATTGATATTTGGGATTTTTCAGTCATGAGCTCTAGACAGACAACCACCAGACAGTCATCATCAGAGAAAGTCAGCAGCATAGAGCTATTTAGCACAAAACAATCTTAAAACAGTTACAGGACAAAGTAAGATGTTTCGTCTAATAATCATTTTAATTTGCACATTATTCATTCACACCCAGTCAAAAACATGTCAAATCAGATTGAGTCACAATCACAAGTCATAGGGATGCTGCAGTTCATCCTTCATATCGGAAGCATGTAAAGATGAAGATTAACTTTGGTAGGAATTTTCCTAAAAACTCAATTTCCCAATTGAAGGTAAATAATTAGACCTGCCTGCTAAACACAACAAGTAGAAGCACATATACAACGTTGTGAACTTGATCTTTATTGTTTTCTCTGTTCTTTACCTTTAGTAGTCAGACAACAGGAAACCCTGTTTAGATCTGTAATGTCACTTCCTTCCTGAAACTCAACTTCCTTACTCGGTACCTAAAAAAAGGAAACAGTTTCCAAAATCTTGTTGATACTGTAAAAGACAAATCATACAGGTAGGTGCAGCTCTAGAGACAGCACTATCCTAGAAAAAATACTTATTAGTCTAGCTAGATAGATGGAGGTGCCAACAACATTCTTCGAGTGATCGTATCCACTTATTTCGTTCCATGATTATATTCTCCTAAGCTGAATGAGTAGACCTAGATCTAGAGAGGAACCCAGTTTTTTTTCTTTCTTTTTTTCTTTTTTTTCTGATGTCTATTTCCCAGTTTCTGTGTCCTGATAAAGGCCTAAGGCCGAAACGTCGTTATTTGCATTGTCTATTCTTTGTCCCTTTTAGCCTGTCGACCACTCCCGAGTAGTCTAACTAAATATTCAGTATTTTTAAGAACAAAATAAAAATCATAAAGTATAAATCTGCGACCATAAAAATATAGATGTTATATATCTAGACTATATTAGGTCTAAGATAGATAGATAGTCTAGATATCTCTCTATAGACTCTAAATCTCTATAGGATGTTAGTAGAGGGAAAAAGGTGAGCGCCGGGCCCGGAGCGAAGTTCTGGGTTGTTTTCCTATGCACTTATCTGGCTCCACTTGACCAAGCCCACTTGTCACCTGTCACACACATCATTGTTTTGTTTTGAATAAATTTAGATACGCGGAACACACTACACACTACACACAGCACGTCCACCCTTGTCAATGCGTTGGGTGGGTAGCGCCTTGTTTTTTTCCTTTTCAGTATTTTTTTTTTCGGTTTCAAAGTATGTTTGTTTTCATCATGGCAAGTAAAAGATGGCTAGCCTAGACGTCTAGCTAGATATAGAGTAGAAATAGAGTACTCCAGTTTGTCAATATGTTTCTCTAATGGAAGTTCATGTTTCTGCAGCAAGGATCTTCTACTGAAGCTGAGACCACAGGTAGGAGTTAGAAATGACATTTACAACGCTTTATGCTTATTTTAATTCTCAGACCTAGTCTAGCTATTGTAGAAATATCATTTATCACCGACCTATTTGTAGATTCTAGCTGATTCCACTTTGGTAACAATAAAGCTGTTAAATGTTAAAAATACCTCTAAGTAATAAGGCCAGGACCATATTGACATAACATTTAGGGTACCTGAAGACACAACTTGAGACAAAATTTATTAAGAATTATTCAAATTTTCTGAGTTAAAAGAAGTCACATCCTAAGCAACAAGTGTAAAACTATAGGGTGATTTTCTGTTGACCAAGGTAGATTTATTTGAAGAGCGAGACATAAATGTATAATTTTACCTGGACTTATCTATATGTATAGTCTATAGATGGGTCTAGATATTTTTTTTAGTTGAATGAATGCTTTATGAACAAAACTCAACCAGATCTATGATCTGAACTCAAAAACTTTGGTTTTGCTGTGGATAAACATTGTTTAAAATTCATGTTGTGTTTCATATCTCGGAGGGAAAGGGGAAAAATAGACGTGTGGGCTGATGTAGACCTTGCGTCCTAGGGGTGAGTCAGAGATGCGCTCGTCTGAACCAAGCTATCAAAAGGTAAAATAAGCATTTTCATGTCTCTCTAAAAAAAAAACAGTTTGCTTTTTTATCTTCATTGCTATTCACACCTGTCATTGCTTTGATTTCTTCAAGATTTAATCATTTCAATGACTTCCTTTTTTTTTTTATGATCTTTTCAGGAATTTAATTTCAGACTCACGCATGATAATTATGCACTTCAATTTATGATCTATTATAAAATTTAAGACTGCCAAAAGCTGTCCAATCTTTCTTGTGTTTGTTCTTTGTTGACAAGCAAGCAATCTATAGATCTAGGTACATTTTAATTTTTTGGCCCCTTGATTGGAAACAGTTACCCCTTGCCATCAGAAAATCTGACAAAGTTAGCATCATTCAAAACAACCTTAAAATTTGCATAGATTATGTTGTAATCATTTTATAACCTATTGCATGTTTTAATCATCATAATATTTTGTTACTATTCTTAACTTGTAATTTTATACGTCTAGAGCCTCCTTATTTGGGGAATATACAGTGAAGTCAACTTAAGATCAACTTCTCCTAGTATTCCATATTTTTTCCTTATGTAAGCCAACTATAATCAAAGTCTGGTTACACAAATCAGTCTTGCTCTGCTTAAAAAAACTATGGTGCAGTAGTGACAAATTGTTAGCCTGGCAGTATAAGGAGAAGTGATAACACTGCAAGTCATGAATATTGCAGAAATGTTGTTGGTGTTGGCAGTAAAACTATCCAGGTTTTAAATGTTTTTTTGTTTTTAGTTGTTTTTTTTTATATACTGGCTGGTCCTTTCCACACCCTCAAACTAGACGGTAGGCGAGAAAGGTGTAATAATGAGGTTTGAAAGTATTATAAATGCCCCATGCTGATTGCAGGGTATCAATACGTATGAAAGGAATTGGTACCTCACCCAATTTTGTTGCAAATTTACTATGGATTGAAAAAAATAAAGGTGATTTTCACTCACACCATCAGGTATGTTGCCTACTTACTGACAGACTCTCTCTCTCTCTCTCTCTCTCTCTTTCTCTCTATATATATATATATCTATCTCGTTTTCCTCTCTTGCTCTTCTCCCCTCCCGTCCTCTTTCCCTCCCATTCTTCCTTGTTGTCTAACCCCTCCCTCCCTTCTCCCTCTCTCTCTCTCTCTCTCTCTCTCTCTCTCCAATTTGATTCCCACGTTAACACACGTTCAATATTCATCTACTCCTGCGCTGTTCCACAATCTATCTATCTATTTATCTATCTATCTAAAATAACAGTTGGGCCTTTCATTCGTTTCCGATCTGTTCTAACAAACCCAATATCACACTCTACTATTACTAGACTCTGCTATTTGCGCACGGGGGCTCGGTGGGATCAAGTTCATTTTTTTTGTGCTGACAAGCCTGACCCCGTGGTGTATTATTTTCCATTTGGCTGCTCCATGGAGCGGAAGAGATTAATCCTTCTTTGACCGGCCATAGCTCCGCTGGGTCTGTCCTAGTCTTGCACCAAATCCCACAATGAGCTGCTAGTCTAGGGTTGGGGGGACAGGAAGAAATTATGTGGCATACCCCTCTCTCTCTCTCTCTCTCTCTCTCTCTCTCTCTCTCTCTCTCTCTCTCTGTCTCTCTCTCTCTCT
>JAUEKZ010006997.1:0-12500 GCA_031471865.1 Melibe leonina | reverse complement strand
ACCTTCTCCTCCTCCGCACCTTCTCCTCCTCCCCTTCTCCGCCCTTCTCCTCCTACGCCCCTTCTTCTTCTCCTTTTCCGCCCTTTCTCCTCTCCATCCTCTTCGTTTTCCTTACTTTCATTCTACCACTTCTTCCCTTCTTACATCACCTTCTTTGCTCTCATGTTAATCCAAAATAAAAAGAAAGACGTGGGACCATAAGGGAGTTGAAACGCACTACCACTACCACCACTATGACCACGACCACCACTAGGACCACGACTGGCAATAAGACCACCAATGCCATCGTCACTACTAAGACAAAAATAACCGAAACATACTCATTAGCAGCAACAAAGAGAGAGAGAGAGAGAGAGAGAGAGATGGAAGAGCAACAACAACAACAACAACAGCAACAGCAGCAACAACAGCAGCAACAACAGCAGCACAGCAGCAACAGCAATAAAATGCTACAGGAGGGTGTGAACACAGGGAACAGTGAACAGGCGACTGGAAGTGTCTGTGTCTGTCCGGAGAGTGGTATGAGATGAGGGCACTGAGTGAGCTGCTGGATCAAAATGGTGACGGAGAGGGGGTGGGGTGGGGGAGAGTGTGAATTTCTCCAGGACAGGGTAGTAGAGAAGAATGGGGCGAGACATAGAGACAGAGAGACAGAGAGGGAGAGGCAGGTAGAGGGAATGAAAGAGGGAGAGACAGAGAAGCTGAGAGAGGGAATGAGGGAGGGAGAGACAGAGAAACCGCGAGGGAGGGAGAGGAAGAGAAAGAGAAACAGGGAGAGGGAATGAGAGAGGTAGATAAAGAGAAACAGAGTGAGGGAATGAGAGAGGGAGTGATAAATAAACAACGAGAGAGAGAGAGAGAGAGAGAGAGAGAGAGAGAGAAAGAAAAACAGAGAGAGAGAATGAGAGAGGGAGAGACAGAGAAACAAAGGGAATGAGAGAGGGGGAGAAAGAGAAACAGAGAGAGGGTGAGACAGAGAAACAGAAAGAGGGAATGAGAGAGGGAGAGAAAGTGAAACAGCGAGGGAGAGAAAGTGAAACAGCGAGGGAGAGAGAGAGAGAGAGAGCGAGACTGGGAGAAAGGTTGAGGTGGAGAGAGAATCAAGCTTGCCACAATAAATTGTAGACAAACAGGTAAGTTGATGAGAAAAAGAGAGGGAAAGAAGAAGATAGAGAGAGCGAGGGAGGAAGAGAAAGAAAGAGAAAGAGAAAGTGAGAGAGGAGAGAGTGTAGGAAAGAACAAATTCACACAATGGTGACATCTCAGGGAAGACAATGAACAAATAAAGAGAGAAAAAGAAATGAGGAGAAGGAGGACAAGACGTAAAATGGGAGACACGGGCCCTATTGTAAAAGTGGAAATAAGGGGAAAGGAGTTCGGCCTCAGAGGGAGCCTGGTTAGTTGGTTAGTTGAGGAGTGAAAAGGGGGACGAAGGTGAGCCGAGTGCGTTGGCGAGATAATTGGCAAGGGTTAGGATTTCACCAGACACTTGCCTCACCTCTGCGGGGCTGATCCTCCTCCCTCTCTCCTCCCTCACCTGATCCACCGAGCTACAGGGAAGGATTTCCATTTACCTACGGACGGACGGACGGACGGACAGACGGACGGACAAATGGGAGGACATACTCGCCACTGGTTTGATTTGGTCCTTGTTTAACCCTTTCACTGCTAAGGCCACCAAAATCCTCAAAACTTGCCTACAATTTTAAGATTGTTTATGTAATTCAGTAGGGTAAGAATCAGACCTCGCTGTGAAAGGGTTAAAACGCATACACACACGATATACAAACACACACACACACACACACACAGACACACATACAGACACACACACAAAGACAGAAAGAGAGAGAGAGAAACAGAGAGAGAGAGAGAGAGAGGATTCCTTCGTGTTCTATTATGCAATACAGTCAATTCGAAAATCATCCCCCTCTCTGTTATTCAGTCCATCTGCTCTTCCCTACAACTCTTCCTGCTCCCTCTCTACCTCCTTCTTCTCTTCCATCTCTTTATTTTCATTCGAGAGAGATAGATAGATAGATAGATAGATAGAGAGAGAGAGAGAGAGTTCACTCAAATATCTCACCGAGTCACAGTATACTGACAAAGGGCCAACACTATTGACACAGTTTCTATACCACCAAAAGCCATAATAAGACCAGGGCTTGTTTATTTGACTATACTTTGATATTATTTTCACACATACGATTAATTAATTATGGAGGATCTGATATCATCATTGAGATCATCAGACCACGCCTAAAGTAAACAGTTCGGACCAGTTCTTCTTCCACATAAATAAATACTAGCCTTTGTGTGACTTTATCCGACTAATCATTTAATATTTTATTTACCTTGAGCAAATGTTGCATCGTACAACTACATAACAAGTACACATATTGGAAATTAGAATCACAGGTGTGTGAAATCAACTTAAGTTAACGATAACATGGCTTCAGTTCTACCCCGCTGCACTTTAATTAAATATGACAGACAGGCTAATGACACACAGCTTATGCATGGTAATTCATAGTGTAATTTTAGGAGGATTGTTATACATGTAATATATCAATTATTGTCGACACGTAGGACACGTTTGTAAGCAACTGCTGCACTGGTGGGGGTTGGGGTGGGTGAAGACAGAGAGAGTGTGTGTGTGAGAGAGAGAGAGAGAGAGAGAGAGAGAGAAGAGATTGAGGGAGGAGTGGGGTGGTAGAGAAAGAGAAAGAGAATGAGAGAGAGATAGAGAGAGAGAGACAGAGAGAGTGATAGAGAGAGAGAGAGAGAGAGAGAGAGAAGAGGTTGAGTGAGGGGTGGGCGATGGGATTAGACATGAAAGACGATTGTGTAGATAGATAGATCACTTCACTACTTTGCCAAACCAAAAAAGAAATGATGGTTCCGACTGTAGGAATCGAACACGCCCCCCCTCCCCCCCCCCCAACTTATCCAGGCTTTTTGTTTACCCTTTCACAGTGGGGGCTGGTTCGAACCGAACAGAAAATGTGCAAAGGCTTTAAAATGTTCAAGTTCTTATACCAGTTGGTCAGATTTTACTGAACAGGCATATGCCTGAATTTCAGGCTCTTGGCATAATAATATGCCAGTCCACTGAAATCTGATTTATTTCGAATAAGGGAAGATAATTCTAGAAGATTTTAAAGTCTAGATAGTTTGATTAAAGATAACCTTAGCGTTGAAAGGGTTGTGTCACTACCAGTGTGGCCATTGTACCTCCATTGTCAATAGAATAATATCAGTACGGACAATGAGGGCACAGTTAGTAGAACATAAGAAGGTAAACTCACACAGCTACAGGTGCCAGTCGGACAGGCAGTCCACTACTACTACTGGCAATCGACCACTCCTTCAATCAACCCTTCACTACGGGGTCCCTGATTCTAACCAAATTGAAATATCTATATGCAACGTCTTCAAATTCAACTTGTTCTTATACCAGATAAATAAGATTTCAGTGAAATGACATATATATGCCAAAAGCCTGAATGTCAGTCCACAGAAATCTCATTTATCTGGTCAAAGAACAGACAAATCTTGAAGATGTTCATGTCTAGTTAGTAGTTAGTAGTCTGAGTTATAACCTTAGCGGTGAAAGGGTTAAACAAAACCAAAGAATGCATGCACCTGTGTGGGCAGTATCATCAGCAGTGAGTGATGCGTGGGAGTGGTGCGTGGGAGTGGTGCGTGGTGCGTGAGCTAACATGAAGGGGCCAACAACAACTCATAGGGCACGAGAAAGGATGATGAGCAGATGGGTTACATTGACTATGGTAGGGCCGTTATTGGGATTGATGAAAGGCGACGGGGCGAGATTGAGAAGGAGACTGGCTAGTGGCTAGTGTAGATAGATAGATAGATATATATATATAGAGAGAGCAGGTTACGAAGGAGACTGGCTAGTGGCTAGTGTAGATAGATAGATAGATAGATAGATAGAGAGAGAGAGAGAGAGCAGGTTACGAAGGAGACTGGCTAGTGGCTAGTGTAGATAGATAGATAGATATATATATATAGAGAGAGAGAGCAGGTTACGAAGGATAGTGGCTAGTGTAGATAGATAGATAGATAGATAGATAGAGAGAGAGAGAGAGCAGGTTACGAAGGAGACTGGCTAGTGGCTAGTGTAGATAGATAGATAGATAGAGAGAGAGCAGGCAGAGTCCTTCCTTGGTCTGGTGGTGCTGCTTCCAAAATAATAAGGAACATTTGGGTCTCTTTCGTACATACACATCGATGAACGACATCATGATGAGGAAACCACGTACATATATCATCATCGTCATCATCATCGTCATCGTCACCATCACCATCATCATCATCATCATTATTATCATCATCATTATTATCATCACCATCATCATAATCACCATCACCATCATCATCATTATCATCACCATCATCATCATCATCATTAATACCATCATCATCATCATTATTACCATCATCATCATCACCATCCTCATTACCATCATCATAAACAGCTGCAACATCAACATCGTTCGTCATTTTCATTATCTTGATTAACATTAATTTCCATTATCATTATTTAAAAATATATATATTATCATGGTCCTACAATCTGATTGCGTGGGCGGCTAGGTGTAGTCTAGGTAGTTTGGTAAAGTTGGCAGTAATAACGGATAAAAAAAAAACGAAGGATAATAATGATGATATAATATATTATATATTATGCGAAGGTAATAATGGACGAATGAAAAGTCCTCAGGCATCTTGCTTAGCGTAAAGCAGATACCTTCAATGATTTATGTGGCAGGATCTCATTAGAAAGGGTGTCGTGTGCTCAGATAGAAGCACTGGTGTCACCTCAAGTCACTTGGCCCCTTATTCCACGACATCCTGACAGGACTTTGAATAATGAATTAATATGGAGATGCAATTGGGGCCATGCCATAGATGGGCATGGGCGCCTCTCTAAAGCTGCTGGTTGGTTGGTGGGTTTGTTGGTTGGTTGATTGGTTTGCTGGTTGATTGGTTTGCTGGTTGGTTGGTTGGTGTGTGGGTTAGTTAGCTAGCTGACTGATTGATTGATTGATGGATTGATTGATGGATTGATTGATTGATTGGTTGATTGGTTTGTTAATTGATTGTTTGTTGCCGCCGTTGTCAAACGCCCCTTTTAAGATATCTAGGTCATAATATTGTCAAAACTGAACCTCTCTAGACAAATTGACATACTGCAACACAGAGGTATATATGGAAAGGTGACCAGAATATCTTCCCCAGTCACAGTATATCGACACCGAGCCATGCCAGTTTTAATCCTCTCCACAGGGTGCAAGACAGCCGCTAAAAGGCTGATTTTTACATCACTGGTTTGACGCGGCCAGGATTCGAACCCCCGATCTTCCATTTCTGGGGTGAAGGCTCTACTGGTTGAAGCCAGGGCGCAGTGATATCCTGTGCACGGTTCCAACTATCTATGTACATGGAATGCATTGCGATCTCGGCATGAATAACATATAAAACAATACCTACTAGAAAGATTGAGAATATGAAGTCATCCTGTCCTGATTCTACGTACGGATAGTATCACGAAACGAGTAAATCAAATTATGATTAGAATAATCTACGACGCTCGAGACAGACCGTGCATGCATTGTTGTTGAAAATTGACAACATAAACGATTTACCCTTTTACTGCTTAAGCCCCCAAAATCCTCAAAACTTGCCTGTTCTTATACCAGATAAATCAGATTTCAGTGTACTGACATATGCCAAAAGCCAGATAGTCAGGCTTTTGGCATATGTAAGTTCACTGAAATCTGATTTATCTGGTACAAGAACACGTACATTTTTTTAATCAGACCTGGCAGTGGCAGTGAAAGGGTAGGGAGGGCATTATGCACAATGGCAATGTGCAAGTCATCATCCCTAATCGTGGCTTGTACTCTTGACTAGGTTGCCCGTCAACTTTCTCCACGCACGTCTCGCGATGCTTTGCGGTGCGCGTGAAATTTGTATTGTTCTTTAAAAACACAATGCGAGTGAGCGAGGACAAAGGGCAGATAACAACAGCATGCACGACAATGTTTGAAACATCCCTTGTTTGTATGGAGGATGACGTGATTATTGTTTCTTAGGATTTTATCGTGTATCAAATCAATTTCTCCCCTCTCAACTTTTTACCAAGAGAGAGAGAGAGAGAGAGAGAGTGAGAGAGAGAGAGAGAGTGCGAGAGAGAGTGAGTGAGTGAGTGAGAGAGAGAGAGAGAGTGCGAGAGAGAGTGAATGAGTGAGAGAGAGAAAGAAAGAGAGGTAGAGGGCCTGTTTTGTATACATACACATTCACACCAGGCGTGTGTGTGTGTGTTTGTGTGTATTATGTGTGCTTGTATGTGTGTGTGTGTGGGTGGATGTGTAAACAGCAAGTGGGAGTTGAGTATTATGTGTGAGTGAGTGTGTTTGCATATTGTTATCTATATTATATGCGTCTTGCCAGTGAGTGTGTATGTGTGTGTGTATGCATGTGTTAGTGTTGATAATCATAACATGACATGTGTTTTTTGCTTGTGTGCGTGCGGGTGTGTGTTTGCTGTGGGTGCTCGTATAACATGTCGTATATATTATACTCATGGTGCTTTTGTCTCTGCGTACGCATGTGCTTTTTGTTTGTTTGTTTGCTTGTTTGTTTCGGCAACGGTGTATGATGTGTCTGATGCTGTCTACACAACCGTTTGTACAAGTGGCAGCAGATAGAGATGGAAAGCATCTGTAGAAAGCACCCACTGTACCCCTGTCGCCGTGAATGGAATCCGTATATCAGAGAAGGAGCAAGCCACTATCAAGAATATATATATATATATATATCTATAGAGAGAGAGAGATAGAGAGAGAGAGAGAGAGAGAGAGGGAGAGAGAGAGAGAGAGAGACGTACCCACACACACATTTTTGCTAGAGAGTTAAAACAGATGGGACAATTAGCTGTTCGGAATAGTCCGGCAATTTTTGGAAGTTCTCGAGCTGCCATCTTGGCCTGTCTGTAATGTAAGACTTCGGCCTCTCTGATAGCAAGTTGTTCTCTTTTCCTCTTCTTTAATAAAATATTTTGGTTGATTGGAAAACTTATATTTATGCTGAATCGTAAAAACTCACTATTTCTCTCTCTCTCTCTCTCCCACCCCCTCTCTTACTGAGGAAAGGAGGTATACATAGGTGGAGATAAGAAGCGTCCTCAATTGCAGGTATATGAAAATGGCGGACAAACTACTTCCTGTACGTCATTCTGATGACCTATGACCTATTAAGCACAATGTCCTATCTGCTTTAACCCTCTAATTGGAGAAGAAAAATTGAGTATACAAGCCACAAGCCGTGTCGATGATAGCTTGCATAACGTCCTTAGATTATTCACAGCAACCACCAAGATTGCCTTCCCCACCGTCACCAACAATAACTACAAAAACCAAACAGCCACCAGATTTAACCCTTTCACAGCGAGGTCAGATTCTAACCCAGCTGAAATATGCAAAATGTTGAAAATGTACGTGTTCTTATACCAGATAAATCAGATTTCAGTGAACATGCGTTAAAAGCCCGAATTTAAGGCGTTTGGCATATGTCAGTTCTCGGAGATCTGATTTATCTGATATAAGAACATGTACATTTTCAAGAGTTTGCACATTTCAGTTGGTTAGAATCGCAGCCCGCAGTGAAAGGGTTAAAACCACCATTATAACAAAACCACCATCACGACTACCACAACCGCTAGCATCCAACCATCGGCACCATCATCACCACCACCATAACCAATATCACTACCATCACAACCAATCTGGGGTTCTCCTGGATTCTGATGAATTAAAGATTCCAAAGAAAAGGATCTCCAAAAGAAGGAGATTGACGAAGGGTGGACCACAATCCATTCCAACGTCTTTCTAAAATTATTTAATCATGGAGGACAAATAAACCCCATTGGCAACGACCACGGAAACTGTAATGGCAGCCATTTATCACCGTTTTCACTACTCACTGTCACGACCCAAAGAGAAGTTTGATATCTAGCTGGAAATGTACAATTACCGCTCAGCTTTTTTTTTCATTTATAGATCTAGTTTTTTAAACACTCGAAGTAACATCAATAACACACGAAAACAACAACAACAATAAAACTAAAAACAACAGACAAAAAGCAAAGGTAGATTAACTCTATACAATCTTTCTGTGAAGGGGTGTTGAGTGTTGATGCAATCCCGTCTTCATTACTAATCGTTTCACAGCGAAGTCTGATTTTAACCCAACTGAAATATGCAAAATCTTGAAAATGTACGTGCTTTTCTGCCAGATAAATCAGATTTCAATGAGCTGACATCTGCAAATCTTGAAGATTTTAGTGTCTTTAGCAGTAAAAGGGTAAACTACTGCCATCACATGACATTATTTGTTTGTGTGCATAGAATTCCTCCTACATTATTTGCCATAGTTTACGACACAGCTTTCCACAGCTTTCACTTCTCCCTATACCGTGATGTATATATATATAATATATCACAGTATAGGTTATATATGTATAGGCGTTCGTATTTTGACAGCAGAAGAGAGAACAGTATTAAGTAAAAGGATTTTGATTTCACCCTTCAATGCAAAGGTTATTTCTCAAGCTGCTAAATGGATATCAAAATCTTGAAGATTTGCCTGATTT
Organism: Melibe leonina; assembly: GCA_031471865.1. Lineage (NCBI taxonomy): Eukaryota > Metazoa > Mollusca > Gastropoda > Nudibranchia > Dendronotidae > Melibe > Melibe leonina. The sequence continues at coordinate 3,820 of JAUEKZ010006997.1, read as the reverse complement.
TGTTCCAGATAAATGAGACTTCAATAGAATGACATAATATTATGCTAAAAGCCTGAATTTCATATGTCAGTTCATTGAATGAAATCTTATATATCTGATATTATCAGAATGTATATATTTTGAAGATTTTGCATATTTCAGTTCGGTTAGAATCGGGACCCGCTGTGAAAAGGTTAATATGACCACTTTAGCGAGCTGTATATCAATTATTCAATGTCTTGGTCGCAGTGCAGCTCTAGCAGTGGCAGGCGAGTAGAAAACTGACTAGATTGAGCTCGGGTAGTAACAGTAACAGTAACTCCACCATCATTCTTGGAAGGGGAGGTAAGGTGAATGGCGGCGATCAGCGAAAGGGTGATGGGTGAATGGCGGCGATCAGCGAAAAGGGGGATGGGTGAATGGCTGCGATCAGCGAAAGGGGGATGGGTGAATGGCTGCGATCAGCGAAAGGGGGATGGGTGAATGGCGGCGATCAGCGAAAGGGTGATGGGTGAATGGCGGCGATCAGCGAAAGGGGGATGGGTGAATGGCGGCGATCAGCGAAAGGGGGATGGGTGACGGATGACGATAGTAATCAGCCTGAATGAATAGAGAATGCGATAGCAAGGCTTTGACAGACAGGCCAGAGAAACAACAAACCAGACAGGACGGCCCCAGCAACTAAATGGTGAGGAATCTTTACCCTAAATTACTCCCCCTCCACTTGCACCTGTTAAGTCAAGGTGAGCAGCCCCAGATAGAAGAGATAAAACTAGTGCGCCATCCCCATTTCTATTTAGGTGCTGGCCGATAGGGGATCAGGGATGGGGGATGGGGGATGGTGGTGGGAGAGGGGGATGGGGGATGGTGGTGGGGGAGGTGGATGGGGGAGGGGTGTGTGTGTGCGTGTGTGTGTGTGTGTGTGTGTGTGTGTTTGTAAAAACCGTCTGTCATTCTCTCTCCCTCCCTATCTCTGTCTTTTTTTTGGTATATATGCCTCACTCTCTCTTTCACTGTCTGGAAGTGCAGGGTCTCTCTCTGTCTGTCTGTCTCTCTTTCTCTTTCTCTCTCTCTCTCTCTCTCTCTGTCTCTCTCTCTGTAAAACCGTCGGTAACTCTCCCCCCCCCCTCTCTCTATCTCTGTGTCGTTGTTTTTTTTTGCACATGTCTCACTCTCTCCTTCACTCTCTAGAAGTATGCGCACGGGGTCTCTCTCTCTCTTTCTCTCTCTCTCTCTCTCTCTCACACTCTCTCTCTCTTTCTCTTTCTCTCTCTCTTCCTCTTCTCCCCGGCTTTTCCCCTTGCCAAACATTCCGCCTGATCCACACGACGTATCCATCCAACACCCAGTCATTATGTAAAGGAAAGGTAGTGAGTTTAACTCTTTCAATGCTAACTGTCTAGAAACAACCGAATCTTCAAGACTTGCCTGTTCCTATACCAGATAAATCATATTTCAGTGGACTGACATATGCAAAAAGCCTGAATTTCAGGCTGAAATCTGATCCATCTGGTATAAGACAGGCACATCTTAAAGAATTTGATGTCTAGTCAGTGGTGGTTTGATTAGTGATATCCCGAGCATTGATGAGACTTGAGAGGGTTAATAAGAGTGCAGAGTGCACACGACCGGCACTGCTTGTCCTGTCAGTCCCTATCAGCATCATGTCACTAATGGCCGTGTCTAGCTTACCTGACGGCAGGTGCGGCGGCATGGCTCGATATTGATGTCAGAACAACACTCGGGACCTGGAATGAAACAGAATAAACAATATCAGACATTTTTGTGATGATATTAGGAAGAATACGTGATAATTTAAACTGAGGATGAAAGGCAGTAGTAGTATTAGTATTAGTGGTAGTGGTAGTAGTAGTGGTAGTAGAAGTGGTAGTCGTAGTAGTAGTGATAGTCGTAGTAGTAGCAGTAGTAGTAGTAGTGGTAGTAGCAGTAGTAGTAGTAGTAGTAGTAGTAGTCGTCGTTGTAGTCATAGTAGTAGTAGTAGTAGTAGTGGTGGTTAGTGGTAGTAGTAGTAATAGTCGTAGTAGTAGCAGCAGCAGTAGTAGTAGTAGTAGTAGTAGTCGTCGTTGTAGTCATAGTAGTAGTAGTAGTAGTAGTAGTAGTGTTAGTGGTGGTTAGTGGTAGCAGTAGTAACAGTGTGGTGGTGGTAATATAGCAATGATGATGAGAATAACAATAATAATAATAATGATAATAATAATAACATTAATCATCCTCAACATAATAAACACAATTAACACAGCATCCCATCCCATCATATTAAGATCTGAAATACAGGACTGGAAATGGGCATAAAACAATTCAAGTCTTATCAACTTACACAAAAACCTGTATAACTTTACAAATTTTACGACTAGGAAACGTCGAAACGTCGCTTGTCTTGTCTTTGTCACAATATAATGGCCTGTTAATCACTCCCTTTGTTTCACCTTCGAAAAAATTAACACGCACAAATAGGGGCGGTCTAAACTGGATAATTTTCGAGTTTTAATATTGGTGTCCAGACAATGTTGCCGCGACAATTATCTGGTTCCAGGCCAGCTGGCTCTGCAGCTTTGGAGTGATATTATTGTATTGTTACACTTTCGTGTCACAATATCAGAGCATCTTTTAACGACAATGGTAGGTTTGGGGTAGGGGGTATATTAGGTAAGTCAGTGGACAGGCTCGTTACGTAGTCCTGTGCTGTCGGCTGTCGGCCAGGCGGTGGGTACTGTGGCAGGCCGTTCGAGTCCCACCATGAAAAGCTGTTCGATTTCCTCCTTTTTTGGGTTTTGTCTCCCATCTCCATTGCTAAACACTGCATAATATTGATTCAAATTTCACTCTGAAAACATAAAGTTTCCATTTCCAAACTTCTCTCCCTCCCCCTCCCTCCTCTCTCTCTCTCTCTCTCTCTGTTTCTCCCTCTCTTTTTATCTCTCTCTCTCTCTCTCTCTCTCTCTCTCTCTCTCTCTCTCTCTCTCTCTCTCTCTCATAATTTACAAAGAATTCTATATGATAGACCAGTAGAAATAAGTAGCCTGTCTCAACGTTAACAAACGTTATTCAACAGATAGTTTCCGTGGTCATGAAATTATAGACAATACGACATAATACTGTCATTGCTTTCAATCACGGCATTTTCATGAGTGCAAGCAAGTGCAAGCCACGAAATACTGTGATAGAGATCCGTAGTTTGGTTGGGTTTGACAAACACAGCCCAAGTTTACAGCCCTCTTACTTCAAGTCTCATGGCCGGACGGTGGGCATGCCTATCTACTTGATGCTATGAAGTACACCACCATAACAATTTAATATTATCATAAAGCGTTTCCACATTTATAATTCGTCGTTGGCAGCAGTTTTATTGGGGGCCGGCACTACTTTGGGAGTTTTATTTCAGGTACCATAAACGCTACAAGTTCCTCCTCGACCACTTTACAACCACAATTCGACCAAACAAACCAGCCAGCCAGCCAGCCACCCAGCCAGTCTGGAAATGGAGAAAAGGTGCTGGGGAAACCAGGAACAATTCAAACTTATTTTTCACAGAAAAGTGCGTAGAGTTTTAGTGTTCGAAGACTAATTCAATATTATCCTTTTCCATCCAACAACTGTGTGTCTGTTCTATTTACCAAATAATATTGTCAAGCATTATTTGGGGTTTTGTTTATTACCACAGTTGAAGAATGTATTGGAAATCAGGTTAATTCTGTTCAATGTAAGCAATTTGGATTTTTTGTTGTTGTTTGATAAGTAAGATAAGTTTGATAGTCTTGTGACAATTTTGTTACATCTAATTGGAGAGAGAGCGAGAGAGAGGGAGGGAGGGAGGGAGGGA
>JAUEKZ010006777.1:1549-19088 GCA_031471865.1 Melibe leonina | reverse complement strand
ATCATCTTACTTTCCTCTGGGCGCTTATATGGCCATAGCAGTTGCAAGTGCCCTAAAACTCTCAATAAACAAACAAAATAACCACACTGAAATATGCAAAATCTAAAAAAAATCATATATTCTTATACCAGATACCGTAAATCCGATTTCATTGATGAACTGAAATCTGATTGATCTGGTATAAGAAAAGGTAAACTTAAAGATTTTGGCATCCTTAGCATTGAAAGGGTTAACAATATTAACATCCACAAAAATGTCACTTCAAAGATCAGAAACAAAAGCAGTGTTGTCAGTGTGACCTAATTGAGATCTTGATGAAATATTAATTTTTATGGATCCTTTACTTCCAAACTGTCACTGTTAAAGATGGCTTGGAGTTGAAGGAGCCCCAGTATTGATTGATAATTGATAGTGAATTGTCTCACTCGAGGCTTCAACAATCGGACCAAAAAATGTAAACATTTGCCATCATTGACATTGTGGTCATTGTCAACTGTCCATCAATCAATATTGGGTGACTCGGTAAAGCAACAACAGACACTGAGACGGAGTATTATGTACCAGTCAGTAATTTAGGGTATGATTGACTTGAACTATCACATACAGAAAAATACTTGTGCACTTAAACATCATTATATCACCATTCTCACCTACCGCCAACATCTATTGAAGAACATTTATGACTAGCATAATAATAAATACTTCTCATTATAGTTATAGTGTCAGTTAGTGTTTTCCCCACACCTGGGTGCAATATAAAAACACAAACAAATTTAATCATGAATCATAGTTTATTAATTAACGGAAATATAATTTGTACACATGAGGCAGGGAATTACAAAGATTTGAATTACGTTCTCAGCCTATATCCTTCCCAATGAAATCAAGCCCATATAATGTGATCCGTCCAAAAAAATCTGTACTGGTTTCAAAAATAATTTTCACACTTTCAATTACACTGACATCTTCAAGTTGGAACTTCTGTGAAAAAAGAAAGAAACAAAAGGATGGTTAGATACTTAAAAATTCATCCTATCGTAATAATAATCACAAACAGTAACTAGAATAACTACTTGGTTGTCAAGTGTACTTAACTTATAGTTTAGTTAATTGGTTTGGTTGAATATATGAAATTTGCATTGAAAACAATTAGCAAACTGCAAACCTCTACTGTAATAATAATAGGTAAAACAATGATTCTATTTCTATGTTTTGACTTATCATTATCTGTAAGGGGAGGATCATAATTCCAGACTTCAGTTTACATTTTATTTGTTGTTTAATGAGAGTTTTAGGGCGCTTGCAACTGCTATTGTCATATAAGCGCTCAGGGGTAATGATAGGCTAGTTAAAAGAAGACTTTGACCCTGTCAGGGTCGTTTCAGAGAGAGATGATTTACAAGGAAAAAAACACTGCAAAGAGGTGATTTACACAGTACAGGAAAAAAAATCACCTACAATCACAAAGCAGGACCATAGCTAACAGATACAAAACAGCAGTGTGTTAGGGAGTGCCGGAAAAAGTAAGATGATAGGTAAAGTCGAAACAGAAGAAGCGCCAAAAAAAATGTCTTCTATCAAACATCAACAACAAACACATAGTAAGTGTGAGTTGCTTGAGATCTTGACATACAAGTACCAGGCACAAGAAATAGAAATACCAAAATATGTACCAGGCAATCATAGTCTTAACTCATAGAATCTTTGGCTAACCATATACCTGTACAGTCAAACTCTCATAAACTGGACAGATGGGACAGACAGTTTTTCCCTGCTCCTATCCAAACAGGATGGAGTAATGTAAAACAAATGTGTAGAAGTGACCTGTGTAGTGAGTAGGCATATGGAGTCAACACACCAATCACAGTCTGCAACTTTGTAGCAAGCTCACGCAAAAAAGATGTGCTCTGATTGGTGGATGTCTTGAAACCTGCCTCTCCTCACTCTTGGCTCTTAGCATTGCATAGGCTATTCAGTCTCAGCATGCAATGATCATACTAACAGTCTAAGTCTAAGTGTCTTGGTTGAGACAAATTTTAATAATTTGACAGATCAAATGTAACTTTATACATTGTAAGACCACTTTTATATACGAGTCTGCACAAATTGAGTCTTCTTACACCAAGGTTCAAATTACTTACACTTTATAGAGAGAAAAAAGCCAGTGATTTGATTTATCACTGTACATATCGCAAAGTTCCGGTTATAACAGAGGCTGTTATGAATGAACTTGACTGTTTTTACATATGTTATCTGATAGCAAAAGTTAAAAAAAATTAAACAAAATTTGGACACACATGATTTATCTAAACTATAATTGCAAAGTATACAAAGAGGGGGGATCACTAGGCCAGTGGGTATCAAAGGTGAAATAAAGGGAGTGGTTGACAGGCCAGTATTGAAGGACAAAGACAAAATAGGACACACAAAAAAGCGACGTTTCGGCCCTAGGCCTTCATCAGGACAAAGACGACAGATAATAATAACATGAAGAACATAGAAAGATGCAAATTAAACAGTTAAAACAGTGACAAAAAAACTATTATTGATGGATGATCAAAGTTTAATCAAAGATAAAGTCTAGATACCTGCAATTGGCTGTTGTCTTGAGGAGAAAATGTTGCAATAGGAGTGAACTCAGAAGATTGCTCCATTTTTCCTTCCAAGTGACAGTCTTTTCCAACAAATCCTCCTTGAAAGTGGAGATGAACTTCATATATCTTGACAGGTTTCTTGAACGTTACAATAATCCATTGTGGACTTCCCTTAAGACAAAGTTTGAAGTCATTTATTATTATTCTTGCTAATGTATTACCCTCATCGTCCACCCATTACTCAATAACTATGCACAGTTAAAGGTCAAAGGTTTTAGAGAAAAATACTGACAATAATGAATGAATTCACTTTCTCCTATGTAAATACAAATACTAACCGTCTCTTAATGGATGTAAATATTGTTTTACTTCCTTGGCGTCAATGAGCTAACCTTTACCATACGTAACCCAGTGACTTAAGCCATTACAATTACAAATAACATCATTGCTGTCATGAAACTCTAAAACTACAAAACAAAGGGAAATTACTGCCAAAACTAATGAACGAAACCATAATAAATTATTCTGGCCCCACTTTTCATGTTACAGTAAAATTGAAAATACTATCAGCTTTGCTATTTCTATCTTTAATTTGATGTATCATATATGCTTGTACTGAGCATCGAGCCACAGAGAAAAAATATGGATAGTTAACTGAGCCAAATGGTAAAAAGCTTGTCCATTTTCAAAAAATTGAAGAGAACGTCCTATCTGATATTTTTCCATGCAGGAGAGCTAGTTTCACTTAATTCTTTCTCAATATCCGGTACCAATGAAAGTAATCGTAGATAATTAGTTTCACCCTCCAAATTCAGGCTCTTGGTACATGTCAGTCCATTGAAATCGTATTTATTTGGTATAACAACACACTATTTTTTAAGATTTTGCATATTCTGTTTGGTCAGAATTCGACCTCGCAGTGATAGGGTTAAGTCAGTTTCAGCACATTAAGATTAAGGGTTAACGATGATAAGGATACAGTTTGAGTATTTTATTTCTATTCAAATTATTGAGAGTATGAGCAAAGAATCATTCAAATCAAAAGAAAAGTGTCATCAAACCTGATCTGAATTCCAGCATGTCTCATTGTCACCATCAAAAAGATGCTTCTTGCCAAACTGTTTTACATCTTTATTCAGCACTGTGCTTACTCTGTTGAAACATCAATATCAATTGGTGCATGATAAAAAGAGTTGCCAAAGCAAAGAAAACAACCTGTATAAAAGCACACTCAAACACTGCTGAGTGTGGAAAAAACACTCTGCACATGTCGGTAGATTTTTACCCAATCTGTTTTCTTCGTCCCTCCCCCTCCTTCCTATACAACACTACATAATATATGAAAAAAGAGAAAACCCACGCTACAAGAGTCGATGTTATTATCACAAATAATACGAAAAAGAAAAAAAAGTCAGAAAAGAGTGTGTGAGAGAGAGGGAAGAATAGAGAACAGGAGTACGAAAATGTTAAAAAAAGAATGGAAGTAAGGAGTGAGAAAGAGACAAATTGAGGTTGTGAGAGAGTGATGGATGATGAGTGTAAGAGAGAGAGCAACGGAATAGAGGTTGAGGTTGAGAGAGCAAAATGGGAAGTTATTACCCACTCTTGTATAAATGATGTTTGTGTTTCTGGCGTTATAGTTGTAGTAGTAGTATTCATAGCAGTTATACCACCATCCTCATTTACAACCAGATTTTGGCATTTGGAACAGATTGGCCACTATATAAAAACACATAAAACCTTCTCATTTTCATACCGCCAAATGCTAACACTAACAACATTAATCTGTAAGATTCATGACTTACACAGAGTGATTATTTCTCCTTTTATATCAACATCCAAAAATTTCTCACTACCATACTCAACCTTACCAGTACCAGTTGAAAAACCTCTCAATCACTGAACCCTTCCCTACTTTTTCCGGTTAGATCAATCCATAGCTACGAGTTGAATCCACTCCCTGTATGGTAGAGCTGAGAGTGGACTGGTCTTTTTACTGATCTTTACAGTCCCCTAGGCCTGCTGCCCCCAGGACAGGTCCTAGTTAAAGACAGCGAACGGTCTGGTCTTTGGACTGCCACCCAGTCCTAGTTAACCGTGGCAAAGCTGAACCACTGCTTCTTAGTGATAAACAAAAATGCAGTTTTGGTTCTCTTTCCTCTTCTCATCATCCCCTCCTCCCACTTCCTGTCCAGTGCCAAACCAACCCTCACTTGTTTTCCTAGCACAATCAGTCCTGAGAAACTATGGAGAGACCATTCAGCAGTCCTTAACCGTGACACAGTTCTTAACCGTAGGAAGATGAACAATGGTCTGATTTTTCAAGCCATGAGACTAAACGGGGCTGGGGCTGAGACTCGTCCTTACGGTCCTTCTCATGGCTTGACCGTGACTGGTGGTTAAGAGAAAACTTAGGATCCTAAGTAAACCGTATCGCCCTGCTTTAACTATAAATGTTTTTTCCGTTGCACAGATTCTCAATAAACTGCCAACTTGGCGATGGAAACAAGTTTTGAGTGTACAGTGACTTGCTATAGTCTCTGTCATAGGTCATCATTGAACTTGTACCCTTCCATCCAGCGAAGGCGTCAGTTATAGTCACCAACATTTTGGTACACTCCACGTAAGTTGATTGTCAAAGAAGTCCTCTTTTTTCTGACATCACCTAGACATCGACATATCCACAGTCCATAGTATAAAAGTAAAAGAAGACTGGCCTTATATAGAATAAAACAACAGGAGCAGAATAGCTCCCTAAGATATGATGACAGGTGGTGATGCAACAACAAATATTGGAGATGGGGATCTATTTTCAAAGTAAAAAAAATACATATGACTGATTGTAATTTAATACTCATTTCCTCTCTTTTATTCAACGTTACTGCTTCCATTAGCTAGATCTAAGTGTCATACATTTTTGACTACCGGTAAGCTCAGTCAGAATGGATAGGAAGTGGGTGGTGGTAACACTACGTAGAGAGCTAAACCCTTATTAGTTTACAATGGATCTAGAGAAAGATCACGAATAAATAGAATATAGAGGTCTATAATGAGGTTAAAAGCATGATCTAGATAGACTCTAGTATTACTTTGAATTTAATATGTTTTCCACGAGTGATCTTGACATGATGAAAAGCAATCTGACAATTTCTTATTTACATTACACTTTCTTTATTTTCGCTTTCGATATTGTATTTCCTGTTAAATCAAGTCAAAATTATAACCCAGTATCCTGTATCTATTATAGGGATATATATATATAGATGAGATAGAGGATGTTTGGTTTGGTCTTGATATGATTCAACCTTATGCGACTTTCCTTTCCAACTCATCGTCAATCCATGTTTAATGTTTTATCAAGTTCAAGATGTTACCGAAATTATCTTATTCGACAACTCGATTCAACTCAATTAGTAGTATCAAATCGTTATCATAAAAAAGGAAGTCTCTCCAGTGCCATGCCAAAATCGAAAGTGAAAGTAAGCGAAGTGTTGTTTATATTATAGTAACATTGAATCTACTTGGTGCTATCGTCACCAACTTAATGATGAAATCATTTCACTCTGCTATCATTTACCTGTGTCCTATCCGTTTAGAAGGTGGCAATCATTGTCACTACAGAAATGGAGATAAGTTTCAGCTCACAATGGGCTTGGATTTGCTTCGCTATTTTAGATTATAAATGTTTCTTCCAGTTGTGAACTCATCACACTCATGCAGATGGTAACTTAAGAAAGGCCCCCCCCCCACCCCATCCTTTACAGCTTTGTCACCACACCCCAATCATCACAGTGACTTGCTAATAAAATATGAGTTTTAATTGTGTCTGTGCTGAAGTGGCAGAGACACTCATTAATCATTTAAACTTATTTTATTTCAGATAAGCCCACACACTTTTGGCTACTAGCTTCCTCTTTCTTAAACTACACATCACAACGGATAAACCGAAATGCTCCTGAGTTTCTGAAATTATTTCGGAATAAGAGTTTTTTTGGGTTATAATAATGATAATAAATAACTCTTTTATATAGCGCATTACTACGACACTATCATTCTTTAAACTACCATTGACTACCTACCGTCCACCATTATCTGTATCTGTATTGTGTGTGAATGTGTCAATTAAGACATGTGTCACATATGACAGGACACACAATGCAAAGAGTAAGCAATCACATGATTTAGGAAAGAAGAATAAATGTGGATATGAAAGTTTTAAAGTCCCAAGTTTAACGTCTCTTTCTACAGGTGCCATATCATCCGTGACAATGTTATTGATTCAGATTGTGCTGTTACACATGCATAACAAATGGTTATGACTGAATATCTCATGTAGGTAGTCATTGTATCCTCACGCCTCTTCAGTCTTAGGACTATTCTAGTAATACCAAGCGATATAAAGTAGAGGACAGCAGCTATCATCAACTGAGACTTAGATCTAGAATGCAGATTTTAACAATTTAGCAGCCAGGATTCAAAGTCTACCACCAGTTCCAAGGCAAACGCTCCAACACTAAGCCTGCATAATGATCACTAGCACACAATGGCAGCACTGCCTACCCCTCCCTTCTAACAGGACCGGGATTCGAACCACTGTTTTGAAGACATACGCTTTACCAACTGAGCCGGCAGCGCTGATATTAGGGATGACCTCAATAATAAGCACCATAACACAAGTCCTACCTACCCATTCCTTTCTAGGGCCCCATTCATCTCACGTCTAGCAGTAAAAAAAATCCTTTGATTTATGTCAGGGTATGTCACAAACATGCTTTCTCCCTTTCAACAAGACAGCAAACTAAATGAGCGAGGAAGAAGGGGCAGTCGGGTTGGTTAGGAGGAAGGTGGTTGAGGAAAGGGGATACTAGCACTGTTTGTCATAGGTAACGATCGACAGGTTAGCTGTATGTACTTGGGCCTCTAGCTATCAAGTGGTTTCAAGTGTTGTCTACTAGACGATTGCGTGTGCTTGACTTTCAAGGCCAGTATCTGTTTGTCCAAGTTGCATTAATCTGAAAAAAATTGCAGTCAAGGATTTCATATTCTTAAGCGTTGTTTCAGATCAAACCATAGGAAAATTTTGGATTAAATCCTATAAATTTTAAAGGAAATGAAATTATTTTGTATTAATGTTAGTTTCGGACTAAGCGTTTCCAGATTATCCATTGTGGTGTGTATATTGATTATTATTATAGCTTAAAATTTCATCAGTTCCCCTTGTTGTTTATGTTTACAACTTTTTTTTATTTGGGAACCAGGATGTTTTGTTGCTCCCCTTTGTTATTGGTTATTTGCCCTTGTAGTATTAAAGGAAATGCTCTCTTACAAATGAATCAGTTGAGCTTTCTGAACATCCAGAGACTTTGTTTCTTCTATCCTGGAGCCATCCGGCTAAAACCTACTCTATCACACTTTCTTTTTCATGAATTGAATTTTAATTTTAAAAAACAACTACGGTATTCAAGTTTCTTTTTTATCCTGTCCAGAATTGTCAACAGAATCACCGTTAATTTTGCTGTAAAGTTTTATCAGATCTGATATTAGTACTAATACATTTTTGTTGTTTTTATTAATGGGTAATTAAATTATTTCTGTCTCTCTTACTCAGGTAAAGCAATATCAAGATTCAGCAATTTCTGAGGGTTCAAACTATGGTGCAATTTTTTATGATGAGCAAAGAAAGTCTACTTTGATTCAAGTTCTTGCAAAGCCAGGAGCAAAGTACAATAACATCATTGGTAATTGTTTTGGCTGAAAGGAAAGACACAACAAAATTCCCTTTGCCAAAGATTGTTACTGAAATATTGGCATTGAAATCTAGTTTGGAATGTGTTCTCCCTTAAAAGTCAAAAGATAATGAACAACAGAGTAGTGCATTGCCAGTAGCATCTACTTGATAGGGGAAAATCTCTCTCTTCTTTTCTTTTTCTAATGTCTAAACATTCTCTTGTTTCAACAAGTTATTTGACCAATTTAGCAAATATAGAAAAGCCCCTTGGTATATATTATGGTATTTTTTCAATTGCTGTGAGATTAAATAAGTATTTTTATGTTTCATTTCATAATACATTTTTTTTTACATCCCCAGAACTCAATGATCAACATGTCATTGTGCAAATTGCTGCCCCTCCTGTTGATGGTGAAGCTAACACAGAACTCTTGAAGTTCTTATCCAAAGTGTTGGATGTGAGGAAATCTGTTATCAGTTTGGATAAGGTGTGTTTTTTTCTGTTTGAAAATTCAATACAAAAACCTTTCATGTTATATTGTGGTTGAACTATAGATGTATAACAACATTGACGAAAACACTGCATAAGATTTGATTAACATAGAGGGTCAGGGAAAGACAAATGCTTGTTGTCAGACTCATTGATAAGATTGCATATGGTCATTTCATAAGCAAATTAAAATGACTGCTACTGTGCAATTCACTCTGAGGCAAAAATAGGAGACGGTTTGACTTAAGAGGATGACAGACAGACAATTGATGGATGAAGAAAGGCACAGATTGAAATCCCTTTGGAACCAGATAACCTGGAATACCAAGGAGAAAATAGCAAGAAGACGGCATTGGCAAAGAGTGGATGGCTAGAGCAGAGGACTGAGTAGAGTGGATAAACTTGACAGAGGCCTTCATCTTGCAGCGGATGTATCCAAGGTCATTGTGACAAAAATTGAATCTATCTTCAAGTCTACTAAAATTCAATATTGTCTATCTCTAATTGATTGTTTTGAACGTTATTTTATTAGTTTTTCGTTTATTGAGTGATTAAATTAAAACTAAGAGGTGCTAGATCAAGTCCGCAAAACTGAAAAATGATTAACCTATCCTCTTTTTAAATCCCAAATTTCATTGAAATCGCTCGATAAATCTCTCCGTAAATTAAAAAAACATCATCCCAATTCTTTTCATATTAGACTGAGAGGCAGCCAAGACATAAATCGCATCGTGCATTGTTGTTGTGTTGTGGAAACGTCCCGTAGCATTGTTTTTTCAAAATATATATATATAAGGGTCAACCTGACCCATGGTTAAAAGTTGAATAACTTTTTTATTTCTTGATGGATTTTCAAAATTCAAAAAGCATTTCACAAGAGATAGATAGAGCTTTATTTTGATTATGTTTCTGATGCAAAATAAAAACAAATTGGTTGTTGGAATTGCTACATTAGGAATATTTTAATGGATGAAAGATGATATGTGACATCAGTCATTTTGTTTCGAAAGATATTTCAATTCTGCTGGTCAATGCTCTCATTCTTATTAAACTGAATTATTGTAGCTCTCTTTTGGCCAATATAAATAAGGATCAGATTAGAGCTCTATATTTGCCTAAAATAACCCTGCTAGAACAATTAGTGAGAAAAGCAGGAAGTCATGTGCAAAAAAATTATAACATGAATTACACTGGCTCCCTGTTGATAGACCAATTGAATAGAAAATATATACACTTGCTTGCATTCAAGCAGTCCTGAATAGATTAATGTTAATCAGTACATACACCCCAAATATAATTCTACGGTCAAGTAACGACAATTTTATGCTAACAAAGCCAATTATGCTTTGTAAAATTAAAGAGAAATCCTTTCAATGTTCAGCACCCCTCATTTGAAATTCCCTCCCGAGACACGTCTGATTTGCAAGCAATCTAGACATATTCATTTACAATGTTTAAATTCTCATTTATTCAATGTCTGTCAAGTTTATTAGTCTTGATAGTTTCTATTGATTGTAATCTCCTATGTTGAGAACAATTTTGTTTGTCAGGCTTTACTTAGAAATTGATAGAGTTTGTCTAGTGTAATTTTGCATGAATTTGATAGTTTCTGTCCAGTGTAATCTTCAATAGTTAAAAAAAAATTGTATATTAGTGCTTTAAGCTTGTTGTAAGGCGTATTTGTATTATTATTATTGTTATCAAAAGGCTCAAAACTGGTTTTCAATTATTCACCATAACTACCCTCCTTTCCTCCCAAGTTCATAATTCACTATTTGTATTCAATGTAGGGTCACAGGTCCCGCACCAAATTATTATCTGTGCTGAGCAGTTGTGGCTTGACTGCTGGCGATATATTTGAAAAGATCAATTCTAATATATCAAAAGGTAAGCTTTTCTCCATGCAGTTTCCTTGTTATAAACATTTTGAAAAGTTCCACATATTTCCACATTTTATGTGGTATTTGTATTAGTAACAGCTTTATGTGCCAGCAGGGATGCAGAGAAGTGAATATTCACAAATAGCATCGATAAGTTTAAAAGCCAAAAAGCTCAAACTGAACTGCTGCTTATGAGATATAAAAGTATCACAAAAAAACAACAACACATAAACATTTTCATTGATAACTTTCCCATCTCCTTGCCACTTAAATAAAATAAAATAAATGTTTTATGACTATGAAAACAAAAATATTGCTAACTAATTTGTATTGTTTTTTTTTGGGTTTTTTTGGGCTTTTTTTTCTTCAGAATGACAGCACTGAAGAGATTACTTTGTTGGTTCTCCAGAAACCAAATAAGGACAACATTATGCACATCACAGCACTACTTGAAAATGCATAATTCATTTGCCAGTGACTGCAATGCGAGCTCTAAAAAATTTACTCAAAGGAGTAAATATTCTGGTGCAATGAAAACATTCAAACATTTTCAGCCAAAACCGTCCTGGAACCTTAGAATGCATGAAATCCTTATGTCTGATGTCTCATTGCCTTTACCCTCTCAAGGTGATTTCCAATGGAAATTAATGACTTTGTCTGATGAATAACTTAACATTACTGTTTAAATTTTTTTTTCAAAGTCAGGAATTAAAATTATAGTAATAGTAGTTATATTGATGCAGTTTTTATTTGTCATGCTTTTTGTTATTGAGTTGAGTCTTTTCTTTATGTTTTATTTGAACAGGGTTAAAGTAGGAAACTGAGACATTCCCTTTTTTGCTTTTGTTTATTGTTCATTTCATTTCAGCCCAAGCACGGTTTGACAAAGGTCATCTTGAGTCCTGTTCAATGGGGGTTTTGTTGCCCTTAGTGTGGGATTTAGCCCAAGTGGATGATGAGACGACAGCCCTGTTGATGGAGCTGTGGAGGAGAATGGACACCATGACAGTAGAAGAGATCATATCAGTAGCAGACATATTTTTCATTAATCAAGTGCATTCTTCGTGGTATTTGGGAGCTGTCATGGTGCACATGATGGAGATCATGGAGACTGTACGATTTACTTCATCTCAGCTCACGCGTTTGGTTTTTCATGTTTTAGATGCAAACATAGCAATACCGCCGGGCTTCTGCCTTTCACTGGAAAATTGTATTATTCGCCACTTTGATTGTCTTTCACTGAACCAAGTGGCTGTTATATGCCATTCTTTCTTCACCAGTCAAACACGTATTCGTTCTATGGATTTGTTGGATATGATATCTGTGAAACTTATACAAGAGTTCCAGTCACTGAATGACTGGTATTTGCCTCTTTTCATGAAAACAATGCGTTACTCAAATTTCATTAAAGTCAGTTTTTACAAACAATTGGGAGACACCATAATTCAAAAAAACTTTCTTGATAAATTTCGTACTTTAGCTCAAACTATGCACATTGCTCATACATATGCTTCTGTGCGAATCAGCCACCCAGCATTGTTTACGTATATTTTAAAGAGTTGCTGTAATCCAAGCTTTAAGTTTCGTTTAAAGGATTTATCCAAACTGATCTGGTCAAGTGGAACTGTAGTCACAAACGACCCAGATGACTTTGCTGCGATTAAAAAGATTATTACATACTTAGAGCATAACATATCTTTGAATGAAGCCGTAAGGCATCCAGATAATCTTGTGGACTTGGTCAATGGCCTGTGTTTCTTGAACATATTCTCAGATACACTACTGAATATACTCTTTCATCCAAAATCTGTCAATGCAGTGTTAGGTAAGTTGAATGTGTTCCATAGTTTAAAAGATTATGTGATTAAAATTAATTTTTCCTTAACTTTCTTGTCTGACAACTGATTGGTTTCCAGTTGAAGATAGAGTTTGCAAGGAAAATGTCTCCCAGAGATGATTAGTAAATATCACATATACCTGCTGAAATTTCTGAGAACTAGTTAAAATCATTATCTGTGTATTGTAGGAGTATTTAGTAAGACTCACCATTTTTTTTTATAAAAGGAAGAGGATCCGTGTGGTTTTGAATGTTTTTGTTCATACTATGTTTTATGATGGCAATCCACTAAATGATCATTTTTTAAAAATTGGAAAAAGTAATGTGATGCATTAGGCAAGACTGCTATATACATAAGATAAGATTAGATAACATAACTTTTATTGATCCCTCAATGGGGAAATTATTTTACAATGTTACATACAGACATTGTGATGCAATAGAACAATAGAAATGGGGTTTCTCGTCTTCCTCAACAAAAATTCAATTTTACAGTACCTGCATTATTTGTAGTATTAATGTAACTGATACAGAAGGATTTATTTTTTCATTATATCTTTTTGTTGTTTCTTCTCTATCAAGTTTTTTAAAACATTTGTTTACATCCCTTTATCAAAATATTTATTTCCTTCTAGTGTGATTTGCCGGTACCGGTAATTAGACTTATTGCATTGTTTCTTTCCTAAGTTAGTACAGTCGACTATGCTTGTAGAAGAAACAAGAAACAAGATCAATCAAAAGTTCACTATAACCATTGGAAGACAATGTGTTACACTGGTGCCTGTTCCAGAAAAATGTATCACTGCATCCGAAACCACTATTACCGACTTCACTACAATTGGAGTCGGCTAGAGATACTAGAGAAATGACTTGATATTTAAGAGAAAAAGAGGAGGGGGGGGGGGGATGTATGTTTGTGTATATTTCTGATCGTGATAGTCAATTCTTGGAAGAAAAAAGCTGTGTGTGTAGAGTAGAGACACTATGATGAACCTGCGCTAGAAAAAATTGTATGTAATTATCATTTGATACATAATTTACAAAAACACTACTAACTTTTTATTGTTTACAATCTTTTAAGAAATGGGGAAAAATCAAGACAAGTTGCCCCAGCTAAGCATCATTGACCATTCCCTGAATATTGAGCACCCCAGCTATAAAGGATATAGATTAGACAAGGTGAATATGCAAAAGAAAAAAAAACCCCAACAAAAACAGAAATATAATGTAGATTGTGTGGATTTTTGTAGTATTTTGTTTTTTTTAAATGTATTGTGTTTAACTTTCACCCTTGAATTTATTTGTAAATGAAAACACTCCATGCCTACTTTCAACCTGAAAGCATCAAAGAAATCTCATTCTGAGACTTTCTCCTTTTCAGGCTTCACAGGACATTGTCGCCTCCCACGTGGGAAATTTTTCCGTAGAGAAAGAATTGGTTCTCAAAAAAGGCCTGAAACAAGCAGTAGAAGCTTCACATCATATGTTTGGAAAAGATAAAGTTTTACTTTCTCGACTACTGCCACATTTTCAGTCAGGTATGACTCAAAGCCAAATTATATTGAACGTTTGTCAAATTTCATTGGTTTAAGAAGATGAGCATAGCATGATATCCGGTCTGAATATATATCATTTTCATGAGAGTGCGATGGTATAGTAAATAGTAGAAGTCATAGAACAGTTATCACCTGTTTAGTTGGCACTCAGCTTTCACTTTTTTAAAATTTACTAGGAAGGTTTATTGTGCAAAACTTTTGTCATTTTAGTTGTCTGGGTTAGAGTGAGAGTTGATTTGTTTGGGTAACTTTTAAGCCCTGCAAGTAATGAGATTGCTTATAAATGAATTTTTCTGTTTGAATGGTAATCAAATCTTCTTGATAAAAAAATATTAGATGAAATATGCTTTACTAGATATGATGGGAAAAGAAAATGTAATTTGTCAGCTTCTATTAATGATAATGATTAATATAAATGAAATTATTATTATTACTGTATTATTGCTATATTATTATTGCTGTTGTTTTTGTCCTTGTTCTTGCTCTTCTTCCTCTTCATATTATTATTATTACAATTATTAGTAGTAGTATTATGATATTATCTATTTTTTTCCAGTGTACAATGAGGAAGAAATACATAATTTCCGGTATTGGATTAGTAAAAGTTGTATATCTTAAATTTCTTCTTTTTTTTTTATGTAAGTGATATTTTAATTAAATGTTTTAAAACCATAAATATCACCACTATTTTATTATTATTATTGAATTTTTATTTTTTTTATTTTTTATTTTCCCAGATATCTTTATATCCTGGGACAGAGAAACATTGCAGTTCACTGAGCATAATGAAGATGAGGTCGAATCGAGCCGGGAAAATAAACGATTTGTCAGGTGATTTTTGTCAATCATTTACAAAAAAATTACACCATTTAGGGCCATTATATTTAAAGACAACATTGAAAGTTAATAATTGAAAATTCAATACTTGGGTTATTAGTCTTTTTTTCAATTGCTAATCATAGTATATTCATCTGTTAAGAGCATTTGATGATTTACTTCACTCAAATAAACATCTGTGAGGATAATCCCTAAATTAGCTTTTTTCTATATCTAGCACTTTTTCTCAGACCACCACATTTATTTATCTTTAATGTTGCTGGTACTTAGTTTACTTACAACATACTGATATCCACCAGATTGGCTTTGGTGATTCTGAGCAACATGCAAACAAGTTATGATGGGAAACCTCTGGGTATGCTACACATGAAGAAGAGACAATTGGAGATTCTTGGATACAAACCAGTCCTGGTCAGTCCACTAACACTAACACTCTGCTGGATAATTTAACACTTAGAGAAACCTTTTAAAAGTGTATTTAAAGAGTTTTAAGATTTTTGCTTAGGAATTTGCATACTTATTAAGCATAAACTCAAAGCTCATTATGCCGCCAAGTCTAAGGAAGGGGTAATATTGGTGGTACCTCAAAAATACCATGTATAATGGGGTGGGGCAATTTGGTAAGAAAGATAAAAGAAGTCACTGTTGTGTTTGTAGGTCAATACAGGGAATGTAGGCAACTCATAGCTGTGGAGTGACTCACCGGCAAAGGAAACGAAGTATCTAGTGAGTGTTTTGAGGGGTGTTTTGTCTGGTATGGTTTGGTATTGTTGTGACAACATTTTAGGTTTGCGATATTACAATAATTAATTACACTATGCATGTGAGGATTTTCTACATTTCTACTTTTATTTCTATTTTGTATAACTTGAGTATTTTTATATGTAATAATATATGACGATGAGATGTGTAACACAAGATAACTTTCTCTCTTGGATCAATAAAGCATATCTTATCTTATCTTATGTTACAAAGAAATTGTTGGGGGACTGCAGATGGTGATATAATGAGGTTTTTAGTGTTTTTATATAATGGATAGAGAGAGTTTTACATTAAATGAGCCAAATCTCGTTCATTGAGGATTAGGCACACGTTCATTCAACATTATCTTGGGTCTTGGGTTTAATCTAGCAAGTTAGCTGATCAGGTAGTATGCAAGTTGTCTTGGTGTGCTGATGACTGGGAGGGGGTTTGTCAGTTTTCTCCACTCTTTTTCAACAATGGAACTGGCTTAAAAGGGCTTTGAGAGGATAGGTTCATTTCTCAAATGTCGATGAAGCTGGAGTCTATTGAAGGGTGCTAAAAGAGATAGTTTTCAATAACCATTAGCTTGGTATGATTTGGGTGTTGTGTGCCCCTGGACTGCTGGTGTCGAGCCTGCCTATTTTCCTCTTATTCCAGGTTACAAAATACTGACATGATAATTTATATCTTGTGATAGTTGTTGTTTTCTTTGCATTTCCTTACATAAAGAAAGTGGAATGGCAGAGGTGCAATTATGTAGCACAATACTAACAATAGTACAAAATATCTTGCCATAGAAACATCAATCAATGAAAAACTAAATAGGGCATAGGATACAAGTTAATGATGATAATGCGCAGACATCAATTAAAAGGGAGGGCATAGATAACGAAAATAGAACTATGATGTGACACATATTGCATATAGTGGATAAAGCCATATAATACCAAGAATGGATCATATCAGGGAAATCAATAATATTGTTACTTTTAATTTAAGGAATAGCAACAGGACATTAAGAACATACTTTTATTCAGAATTCCTCTTTCACAACATGATGAAATCAGAATAATCCTGTCTCTATAAGAGAAGGGCTTGTTTGCCTATGCTTTGACCGCACTCAGGCGGTTTTTCATCAAGTAACATGTTTTTGTGTCGCATGCCATTTTATAGTCTTTTTGCAAATACTCTAACACAGTTAAACTTAATTCATAGATTCGATTGGTTTTGACCATTTTTCCACAGACAATTTTGTCATGATTGGTCGATCGCTAATGCCGTCAGATTTCTTTATGTCCATTGTCACTGCAGTTTTAAGTGGCATGGGTTGTAGCAACAGCAAAGCCCTTAACAACCTTGGTTATTGCGTAAGTCTTTTGTAATTGGATGATGATGTAAATCGAAGTCAGTCTGTTTCACAGCCGAAAGCTGGAGGTAGGTGAGAATGCGGCATAAGCGGTGGTGGTATAACAAGGTTATTCCAGATAAAAACGTTTCAGAGAGAGGGATTTTTACACATTTGAGATGTAAGATGAATAATAAAGTAGATAATCTGATGATTATTTAATTTTTGTTCTTTTGACAGATTGAGGCAGAGGATGCTGCAAGTTTTGTATTCAGTGACATGTCTTTCATCAAGAGTTGCATCCTGAACAAAATTTGTCATGTGCTTGGTGTTGAATACTCACAAATGTCCTCAAACTACTTGTTTTGTGAATAAAATCAATCTTCATGGTACTGATGATACGATCATGGAGACTCAATTATGTCATGCCCAATTAGCTATATGGATTGCTCACCCTTTCCCTCTCCATGATGCCTAACACACACCCTTTCCCTCTCCACGATGCCTAACACACACCCTTTCCCTCTC
>JAUEKZ010006667.1:0-16658 GCA_031471865.1 Melibe leonina | reverse complement strand
AAAAAAACTTTTTTTTACACATTTGTTTCTGAATTAATAAAATTTGATATTTTTACAATTTTTACTTTTTTTAATTTAATTTTTTACCCTTTTTCCCCCCCCCCCCCCCCCCCGCATCTCACAAACACACAACAAACCGTCAAATTACGCCCAACCCAATATTCTCTCTCTCCTCACCACACAAACACAAAAATGATCATCTTACTTTCACCCCAACAATATTCTCTCTTCTCCCCCAACCCCTTCCTCCCTTCACTCTCTTCTTCTCACAAACACAAGGACTATACATCATATTATACGCCCACCCATATCCTCCTCCCCCATCTCTCTCATTCTTTTAAAACTGACCACACAGCAAACTGACTCGAACGCTCTCCATCTGACCAAAGGAAGTGTAGGTTGTACTGTGTTAGCACTAGAAAGACAATTTGGTGATTCATAACAGACCAGTAGGGTTGTTAACGGTCAGCACTGCTTGCCGTGGTGAGCAGCAACCAGGCATGACTTCCCCTTAATCAACCACGGCTGGCAGCCGTCCTTTTATGTCCGTCTTGACGAAATTCACAGGGTGGAGAATTTGTGGCTACTTGATAAGCATCTAAAAGTCCTCGTGGGGAACAGGGTGTTTTCTCTCTTTAAGTACAAGTCCTCTTCATTCATAGATACGTGAAATAAAGAGTAAATTTGGATGGCATTCGTGTTCTCACCCCTGGTCCCTGTCCAATGTAATTCATATGTCCGTATTCAGACAGATTTGCTCTGTGTTGTCCAATGGCCATGAGATGGAATTATTTTCATCCTTCAGACTTATTCTGTGTTTTAGCAACGCAATTATCAGTCCATTCCGCTCAGCCTGACAGGGTGGTTTGACCATGTGACACCTTCCTGATCATCGCTACTCGCGCGTCAATTAAAATAGAGCTTGTTAACCGCTGTGACAAGCCAATCACCTGCTGTGTGTGTGTGTCAGACTTACAAAGGGAGCAAATTCTTTATCACACCTCAGCAGGTAGGCCTTGACGGTGGGGGAATGTTTGAGGTTGACCTTGCCACAGCCCAGCAGGGGGACGATGCCAGACCACGACTTGACCTGGATGGGCAGATGTTGGTTGTAGGTCGTGTGGGCAATGTCATAGTAGAACCCGTCATTCTCATGCCACAGACCTGTCACACGCACACAGACATACATATGATATATACAAACACACAAAGGCATAAAACAAGTAATTGTGGCTTTTAAATAACAAGGATTCAATTTAGCGTTTAAAATAACTCACATTTTTTAATTCTGTTTCTATATAGGGACATAAAAAAGAAAAATTAAACAAAGATAAAATCGAACATAGTCACCTTTCTTAAATTTATAGTATCTGTAGCTTTTTTTCTTCTTATTCCTTCAGCAACTTGCAGATTCAATTCTCAATTAACTTTTATTTTAACGCACTCAACCCTAACACCAAAATAATTCATTTGCAATATTGTGCATATTATCAGGAATTCATTGCATTTACATCTTTCATACGCAAGACACTAAAAATAAACAAAATATTTTGTACTTGTGTAAAAATTCCAAATGATCAAATAGTTTTTTGTACTTGTCATACTTGGTTTAAGAAGAGTGTGTAACCCTGATATAAAAGTCCAGCGTTGAGTGATTTAATCCCAACCATTGATAAATGTAAAAAATAATTCTAGTTACCTCCCTGATCGGTGGGTTTGTTGATGGCCTTGGCAATGTATAGGTAGTCCCGCAGATACCGGATGGCAATGTCAGCCACACAGATGTCTTCCTTGCACAGTTCCAGCGTAATCTGCAACATTTTGAGGGCGTACAGACCCACCCAGCCTGTGGCGTCTGCCTGCAACACAAGGTGTTAAAGGTTACAACATGGATGCTTTATGTGGCAAACGATTCTCCAAAAACTTTAATGAAAATCTAACACAAAGGCAAAAAAATAATGTGTGACTTATTAAAAGGAGCAAGACAAAAAATGTTGAGTTTCTAAATGCCATCAAAGACTCAGCAAAGTGGGTAGATACCCTGCTTGCTTTGTCTTGACTCAAAGTTTCTCTCCTGACTCTGTGATTGGTTATGTTTGGCAGCAGGGATGTATCACATTATGACCCATTGCTCTATTGGTAAACCAGACATAGAGTTGGGCCCCAACTCTGCATAATGAAGTATTAAAGGGTAGAAAACAAACAAACAAAATTTTGCCAGCCAGACCCGCATCCATGGTGAGTGATATGTAACAGTTTTGGAGCCTAAGCATGCAGCACACACATAGTAACTGTGTCATGTCACCTCACTTCACACGACATCATGACAGTTGTCAAACACATCTTGCCCACTGCCACAAAGCTCATGAGCAACATTATAGCTTTTGAAAATGCATTTTAGTATTTCAAGATCAATAATAATAATGATAAAGATAATATAAATAATGATCATATTAATAATAATGATAATACCATTAAGGATAATAATACAAATATTAATAACAAAATGTAAGGCTAGTATCTCAAATCCCAAATGCTCTAGACATTTAACACAATGTAAAAATGCATTTATATTCATAGAGATAAAAAAGACAAGAATAATAATCAAATGATTAAATTCTAAATAAAATTCTACAAACGACCAGTACTTACTTGACACATTAATATTGTGCATACAAGTCAAGAATATTTCATTCATATTTCTGTTGCAAAATTTGTCCCCTAATGAAATGTTACATCCTAGTTGTAATCAGCTTTGCAACTTGATTAAAAAAGTACAGCAAATCATTTTTTCACAAAATTTATATCAAAATTATTTGAACTATCATCATCATATCTACGTTGGTGGTCCCTGCAGCAAGGAACACATGCTGAGCCTCCTCACCTGCTTGATACTGGTGATCTCTGCCGGAGGTTTAGAACGGTCAAACACACTGATATTGTCCAGACCCAGAAAACCGTTTCCGTGCAAATTGGATGACTGCATGTCCACCTTCTGCCACCTGTATGATATAAAGGATTAAACGATTGGAGGGATGTGAAGAGAGAGTCATAGATCAAAGTGTTCCCCTATAAAGCAGTGTTTGTGAAGGTATTTGGTAACCAATAATGAATAGCAGTCTGCCTGATTGCTCATTCAGTCTACAGCGTCTGACTATTGCTCAGATTTGAATCCTCATATCATTTCATGTGGGTTTGAATACCAGTTAACCAAAACAGAAACTTTTGTATTGAAAAAAAATTGGTAAGATGTTCTTCCCAAAGTGAATTTTTCTCATCCACAAAATTCTTAAAAATACAAAATTGATACAACTTTTATAGCACATGTTCCAAGACCACTCCATTTTATGCACGTAATGAATGCATATTTAGAGTGCATATTTAGAGTGCATATCTAGAATGCATATTTAGAGTGCATATCTAGAGTGCATATTTAGAGTGCGAGACACAGGACAAAGAAAAGTAGCCTGTTTGGCGCAATACTCCTATCATGACTTCTACAATTATTTTAAAACTTCTACTTCTACAACAACTACTAATCAACTGCTAAAATACTACAACTACTGCTGCCACAACTACTATCAAATACAACATCTCTAGCCAGGGTTATTACCACCAACCACTGCACTTACCACTGGTAGACCATGAGCAGTCTCGGGTAGACAGTCTTTAGAAAGTTTGTCTTCGTATGGTGCTCATGTTGGTGAATCTTCCACACAGCCCAGGCAAGAATAGGAGGATTGGGGTCACCAAAATCAAACTCACAGCCAGGAATCTGCATTAAGGATATTAATGACCTGTGTCATTATTAAGGGAGGGTGGGGGAGGGGAGGGAGAGGGGGCCCTTCAATGGTAATTGCTGACTTTTAATGCTAATGATAATAATAGCAATGAAAATGAAAATAATGATCTGTGTAGTTATGGGGAAGCCACTCCAGTGATGATTGTTCGTGATTAAAATAATAACAATAATAATAATAATAACAACAATAATAATAATAACAATAATAATAACAACAATAATAATAATAATAATGAAAATTAGACATCTATAACTATTACAATAATGATAGCAATAATAATAATGATAGTATAAAATGACAATCATTACAATAACAATAAAAATAATTTTACTGGTGGGGTGGGGGAGTGGGTAATGAAACAAATAAGTAAGGAAATACTTTGTCCCCCCCCCCCCCCCCTATTCCCGCAACCCTTCATATCCCCTAAATCAAACCAACCTTCCCATTGTGATGCATGTAGTTGTCTGAGAGAAGCAGTTTGATTTGTTCCTGAGCAAAAGTCAAATCAATAGAAGCAAACTGGACACTTTGGATCGCCAGATCCCATGATGCAAACTGACCAGAGTATTTTAAGAAAAGAGAGGCAAAAAGTAAGGGCTGTGGATGTGATGTTCAACTTTCTGTGTAACTTGTAAATTACAATAAATATCACACCAATATTCTTCTCAAGCTAAAAACATTCTCAACATAAAAGATAATGAAGAAAATGTTATTCAATATAATTTATGAAAATAATCACACAATTTGTTATTCAACACTTAGAACAATGTATGAGTATTGCAGTCCTAAAAGAAAACGATTTTGAAAATGAACTTAAAAATATTAAAAGATTTGAATCATGTGACTTTCTTAAATATATGAATTCCTATGCTTATTCAATAGCTGCAAAATTGCCAAAATATTTACAACAAAATGTGAGAGGTTAAGATCAATTGAATTTTTACAAACAGTAAGTTACACAATATGTAGTTGAACACAGTCATATATTTATTCCTCTTCCATCCTGGAACAGAGCAACTTGGGTACGGGAGCTGTGAGGAGAAGAAAGGCAACTCAGATTGGAAATTAGGTGTGGGTGGAGGCGTCTTTCAAGACAAGGAGTGTGAGGATGAGGATGATGCTTGTCAATCAATGAGAAGGACAATGTACCCAGGGAAACTCCCACTTGTCTGGCATTAGAATGATGTCCTGGCAATTCAGATGACTCCACTCTCTGAGTTTTTTGCCAATTTCAGAATCCATGTAAGTGTCTCCATGCAGTTTTGTCAGACCTGAGGAAAAAAAGAACCCTTTGGTCAGTGAGGAGGCACAGTAGTGGGCAGGCAATGAATGACTTTATGCAGTATATCAGACCTTCAATAAAAATAATTTACACGACGTTAGCGCAGAACAACATAAGAAATTACATATTCAGACTTTCAATAAAAGCATTTACAAGAAGCAAGTACAAAACTAGGTAAGAAATGCTATATTCAGACCATCAATGTAAGCATTTACAGGAAATTAGCACATAACCAAGAAATGCCACATTCAGATTTTCAACAAAACCATTTACAAGAAGAAAGCACAGAACCACATAAGAAATGACATATTTAGACCTTCAATCTTTCTCTCCATGTTGAAGATGTAGAATTGTTTGGACCAGAGGAGACCTGCGATGGCTTGTCGGCAAATCAGACTTTGATCAGCTGTGATGCCTCTTGGAATGACCTGATCATATGATGATAATATGATAGCAATGATGATTATTGCACTAATAATAATGATGATGATTATGATAATTAATTACTTACAAAAGGTAAGAAATGCTCGACATTAATGTGTAGCTCTTTGATAATTGAACTTCTATGTAGATGTTTGTCTATCCTTTTTAACAAATATTTATCTATTCTATAATGACTACTTTTACCATGCCTTATTAATTTTAAACCCAATACGACTGTCATGAAAACTGTATACAGAGTTTCAACTTTGGGACAAATAAAGTTTATATTAGTATAATAATAATAATAATAATAGTAATAATAATAATAATAATAATGTATTAAGATAGAGAATAACACTAAAAATCAGTATAAAAATAATAATAATAATAATAATAATAATCTACGTACACTAATGGAGCTAAGGGAAATTTTGCTAGCAGTATATTCTCAGAAACTTCATAACAAAAAAATACAAAATCGGGCCGGTACCCATAACTTTAAACCTAGTGTTGCGGTATTGTATTTTCATTTGGATCAAATTTTTCATAAAAAATTATTTTAAACTAATTTTATTCATTTTCTGTCCAATCGGCCCATTCACTGTTGACATCATTTTCAACTCAGTGGTACCTAGAGCTAATAATAGTACTGAATCATGGAAGCTAACCTCTACTTACTGAACCAAGGCTCGAATGTATTTCACCGCTCTACTAACCATTTTGCCACACGCTCTATGCATACCTTCATGATAAAAGAAAAGATACAACCAATAGTAAAGGTGCCTATTATTCTACTGTAACATCTACTATATTTTCAGCGAAGCTGTAACAGGGTTGCTAGTAATAATAATAACAACAGTTACAAACATTTTTAAATTGAAAATTGTTTGTATTCGTCAACCTTCATCCTTCATAAAAGCACTCAATATTTCTTGATGATGAAAAAAATTACAACACATCTACATGCCTGATCCAATTTATTTTTAAGAATTTTTTTTTTTCATCCACGTCACAAGCAGCACCTTCTGGTAAAACTCCTCTGCTTTGTTCCGCTGTATCTTCAACACTTGGTCAAGTTTTGTGATTGAGCCTACACCTTTCAATTGACCCGGAACAATTTGCCAGTAGACAGAAGCTGTGCCTTGAGGTGGGAGGTTACAAGTCATCCAGGCACCAAATTTCGAGCCATTCCTCTCTGACTTCACAGCATCACTATCATCTTTATACATATTCATAGACAGAAAAAAGATGAACTGATGTAATGTCAAGGGAATTAGTAACAGACTACCAAAACTAATTTTGATCAAAAGTCTTCGACAGGTACAGACATAGAAGAATTCAAACTATAATAAACCTCATACGTCACCTCATACAGCACATACACTGCACATACACTGCATACACCTAGAATGTATTTAAAAGGCCTTTAAACCAACCAGGGGACTGGACTGAAGTTTGATTACTAACACAATGAAATTGTAATAATGGACAAGACTGGACTTCAATTTGGATGACAAACCTTTAATGATGTGTCGATGAAAAGCATCTTTTTTACCAGATATTGTTTTTGGCACAAGGGATGACATCCGGGATCGTCTATGGAGCTCTTTGGACATTCCCTCCGGCAAGTGCGGTGCTGACATTTCCACCGTCTCGTTGTTGGTGAAGAGCATGTCCTCGAAAGCAACATTTTCCGTATGGAAAAAATTAATGCGAAAAATACCTGAAGACACAGAAATAGTGAGTTCCATGAGACATAACAACAAAACTGAGTGGAATTCTTTCAAGAAAATTGTTTATCGTTATTCATTTTTTTGCAGATAAAGGGAATACTGATGATATTGACAATGGTGATGATGCTGATGATGAGCAATAATATAAAAAAAGAGAGAAGATAATTGTCTGTGTTCTAGAAACAAAATTTATGTTTAACATCACTGTCCTGATACAACAAAAAAAATATGGTCATAACATAAGTAATGGTAATAAATAAAACTGAGTTTCATAACTACCCACTGCTTCTTTCGTTGTTGATTTTTAGCAATAATTCAATTTAAAAAAACGGAAAAGAAAGTAGACCTACTGATGATAATGACTGTACCCGTTTAGATACGCAAAATATATCATTTTGCCCTTTTTCGTCTCCAACAAAACAAACGGAGAAGATATGGTGGCAAAAATTCTAAGGTTTTTTGGAAATATCGACAAATTTAAAAAAAATGGATTTGTTTAAAACAATGCAAATCGTGACAAAATGTTTAACTTTTGTGTCATTAATAAAAATGTTAACCCTTGGAACACTTGTAGAGTTTCCGGGTGGCTTGTGTACAAAAACCTTTAGTGTCACATCCATCCATCCATCCATCCATCCATCCATCTATACATATATACATACATAATATATCCATAAAGACGTAGATTTTTAGTATATAGATTTACAAAGTCATTTTTCAATGGATATGAACGAAACTTAGCATCCAATCAGAAGAAGAGTTATATTTTATTCAGATCAGTTGACTTTTTCGTACATCACTTTGTTCTGGTAAAAAACCAATAGTTTTCTGTTTATTGAGTAATTAAATTAAAATTAAGAGGTGCCAGATCATGTCAGAAACTGGAAAAAGATTAACCTTTCTTCTTCTTAAATTTAAAATTTCATTGAAATTGCTAGATAAATCTCTCCTTAAATTACAAAGACATCCTCCCAACTCTTGTCATATTAGATAGACTTTGAAGCCGCCATGACATATTTCACATCTTGCTTTGGCATCCGTCACTTTAATTATCACATTGCGCTATCTGATAGGTCCAAAAAACCAAGCAATCTCATTCAACGACTGTGCTTTTTAGCCTTTTTAATTAGTTAGAGGGGTATCAATTTTAGCTTTGATAGCCATCCTATACTAGCCTAAGACCACTTTATTTAATTTTTAATGGGCCGGCTTGATCTATCTCACTCGCTGCATTAGCGTAAGCGTTATTTGACAAATACTTGCCATTATGATTGTTTTATTTTCTTTTATCTTTAAGAATATAAACAGGCCTAATTAGATTGTTTTAAAATATGGAAAGCGTAACCTACAGAGTGGTTATTACAGATTTCTTAAGACACCTCATGGATGCATAATAACAACCTCCTAATACTGTTGTACCCAGCATGCCCTGCTTACCTGCTTCATACAGGGCATCCACAGCGTAATCCTCCACAAACTGAAAGCTGGGCGCAATGCAGGATTCGCTTGAAACAGTCACCTTTCTGGTCCATGTATTTCTGAAAAACAAGGGAGAAAAAGTCACAACCAGTTCTGATGTAGAACCAAGCATGCATTTACCGAAGGAATAACCAACCCTTCATCTAAGCTCAGTTTTGTTTTCTGAAGGATTTAAAAAAATTATCAATTCAGATTTTTCATCCCATAGATAGCGACTACGGGAATGAATGACTTATCACTGCTGTTGGCTAAATGGAGAGACTGTTAGCCTCAGACTTGGTGGGAATATAAATCAAATTTAAATACCTCAAACGTAAAAATTGGAAAGCAGCTGTTTTGCAAGAGTTCAGCATAATGGGAAGAATGTTAAAATCGGTTTGCCTGGTGCCAGTATCTTGTGATATGGTAAGATATTCAAGTGAGCCTTCCATTACATTTATCCCTGTGTGGCCACATATAAACTGGTTTTGAAGGCTATGCCTTTGATATGACCTATTATGTGTTGCATATATATTGTTTAAGTTAAACTGGCAACAAACAACCATCAACAAACGGGTGAGAGCTGAACGTATTTTTTTAGGTCATATAAAAGGTGGAGCACTCCAGACAAATTAATGTGCTGTCATAAAGAGATAAACAGAGAGCTCAATTGAATATCACACCCAGTCACAGTATACTCATGACACCATGCCCACCAGTCTAGCACTGTTCAAATAACACCAAGTGCCTGGCAGGATAGGTGCTAAAAAGCTGATTACAAAATCTTAGATATGAAGCGGTCAGGCTTTAAACTCCAAACCTATCTCGATTCCAAGGCAGACGCTCTTCCACTTGAGCTGCAGAGCTGGTGAAGTATTGTTTGATGACATTGTTACCTGAAACAGAACTGGGGAATGATGTGCAGAGTTGCGTTTTCTGATGCTTTGTTGACCACAGTGTATTTGCAGATCAGACTGTTGGTAATTTTGGAAGGCTTAGCGTATTCCACTGAGATGTCCCAGTATTCATTGTCATCAAAGATTCCTGGCGGAGGGAATGGAGAAGAGAGCAAGCAGAATCTGATATACATTCCTTGTCCTTTGTTACATGGATCAATACATCATAAGACAAGATAAGATAAGAAAAGATGAGATAGAATAAGATCAGATGAGAACAGATTAGGATAAGATATAACTTTTAATGATGATCATCATGGTGGTGATCTTACCTGTATCAAGTATCTCATACTCGGGGCTGTCGGCAAACAAGTTGTGGTTGCGAAGGGATTCGTATGGAAACGCATTCTGGGGGTACTTGTACAGAGCCTTCATATAGTCGTGGTTGGGCGTGTTGTGCAGGTAGTAGTACAACTCTTTCACATCTTCCCCATGGTTACCCTGAGAAATTCACACACTATAAGACATTTGTTGATGATACCCTTCTCAATCTAGCCCTCTTTTCTCTCTCTCTCTCGTTCAGGCAAGGTCTGTCTGTGGCGATCTCTCTTTTGTCCACATGAACTTACAAACAAACAACACAAACCCAGAGGCATGTTAATGCAATATTTTAATTCCTCTGTCTTCCAGCTTGTCTGTTTGTTTCTATCTCTCTCTCTATCTATCTCTTTCTATCTAAATCTATCTCCCCCCCACCCTCTCTCTATTTCTCTTTCCCCCTCTCTCTCTAATTACAGTTACAGTTCCTAAGAAACCCATTTCTTTCTTATTTCTTTATCTGATTGTGTTCAGGATTTTCAGGGGCCCTGGTCAGAGTTGTTTTTCTTGCCAGTTACAACCCTTGGTGTTGGTGACATTAGCCATTGATTTCCAAGTCATACATTTTTATTAATTTCATTCAGCTATGTATTGAAACAAAAGAGCTATCGACAATTTTCGATCCCTCCTTAGGAATTGGTGTGGATTATTCAACATCGAGATTTGAATGACAATGGCCTTTTAGAGCATTTAAGAGAGGCCTATACACTACATAGAATCTTATAAATCTGCATTTAAAACAGTCAAAATAATTTTAGATATATGCGTTTAAATATTTTGTAAGCCAATTAGTGTCATCAGTCAAAATTCTTGATAAAACAAATTTTTTACGCGAGGCCAGAGCAAACGCGCCTGGTTCCTTGCTAGAAAAATTATCGTTCAATGTTTACTTCCTTTCACCAATATCAAAAATTTGTAATGAGGCAAAATAAAGGAGTACTTTTCCTTTTGCATAACGTATCAACACAGGCAGTGTAGGAATGGACACAATCAGTTATATTTATACTTTACTTCTTTGCCGTTTAACCCAAAGAGCCTCTCCTTGAGGATGTTATCCTCTCCATTCCACAGGGCCAGTGACGCACACAGCAGCCCAAACTTGTCACACACTCCGAGCAGCCCGTCCTCTCCTGACTGATATGCATGCTCAATGGCGTTCTCATATGTCAGATAGTTCCAGCTCAAAGGGGATAAAGAAAATGGATAATATAACAGTTAAGAGGGCCAGGCAATGACATCCAATGAAATAAGAAAGATATTGGTAGGCGTTGCCATTGAGAAGTAAAACAAAAGAAAGGAGAAAAAAATCAAGTGGTTGAATAGTGACTGGAGGTTGATGTGAAATTAGGACCTGCCAAGGCACCCAGTCTGGTCACCAGCACAATACAGCTTGCCTACATATTAAATATTTGTAGGCAACAGATGACTGCTCATAATAATCATGTATCATGTTTATTTTGAGATTTCAGATGGGTAAAAAAAAAAGCAAAGTAATGCAACATGATGTTGGGAGTTTGAAATAAGTAAGGAAAAAAATAAATCCCACCCCTGCCCCAAAATATAAAAAATATTTAAAATGAAAACTTACTTCCAATCATTCATCCCATTTGTTATATCAACTTACCAGGATCCATCTTGAGAATTGTCCTCCCTGACAGTACCCCACTGTCTTTCTGAAAGATATGGACCCCAAAACAACCCTAATGACGGGTCCCGCATTAGGGTATCCTTGCTGGAGCCACTACTAGAGCTTGGAAAAGCAGAACTCTCAGTTCCTCTCCCTTGTGAGCTCACTTTTGAAGATGAAGCCATGAATGAAAGGTCTAGTTCCTCTGATGGCTTATGTTAGACCTTTCTGATTGCATGAGAAAATGTAATGAAAAAATGCATTCTTACCATAATTGAAACCTCTCTAGCAAACCCAGTACTTTAATTTGTTGACAAAAATGAATGTTTCATTTGACTAATATTCAACTTTATTAGCATTCAGTTTAACTCATCTTCAGCCTCCACAGGTTATCTCTCACCTCTTAGAAATAGGTGTCTAAGTTATAAAAATATGGTGACTTAGACTGATTGTGATGCTTTTCATGCCAAAGCAAATATAGTCAAATCTTAGCCTAATTAATTGCGAGATATTAGATAATGCAACTTAAGATGTCAATAGGAATATTTTAGACTTTCTAAAAACCGGCACCAAACATGACCATAAGTACCTCGACAGTCTAGAACATCTATTTCGAGAGGGATTTGGAACAAGACTTTCACCAGCCTACTCTGCGCGATGACACAGAGAATGACTTTGGAAAACCCCAAGTTTGCAAGATGCCATGTTATCAACAAAAAAAATTTTCTGTCGGTTCACAGTGTTAGAAGTATTACTACACGCGTGGAACTTAAAAGGAAAGCTGAGAGAGTATGTGTGATGACCTTGCTTGAGGCACGGATTTGTTTGTAAACAAAACTCAAAGGTACGTAACGCTGTTAAAAACTGTTCTTTTTAATTAAAGAGTTGTCCAACTTCGTTGTGTTGGCGAGACAAAATTGGTACTACTACTACTAGACTCTATATGTATCTAAGATATGATGATTAAATATGTATTTTTTTTTAAATCAACAATTTATTTAGAAGGAAAGAAAACAAAGAAAAGAGTACAGAAATGATAGTTGCTACATTTATTCACTATTGTTATGTTGCATGTTTCTATTCACACCCTCTTTACAGAGAAGGCTTACAAGAAACGCTCCGTGAGGAAATCAAGATCCTCTCTATATATTTCATATGTTATATCTACTGACCTGCATAAAAACAAACCAAACACTATTTTAATAAAACGCAGACCCTGTGATTATTTCAAATTCCATGAATCAAGTTTGAAGTTTACCAGTTTCCCATGACGATGTGTTCACGTATACGAGAATGTTGTGTGATAAATAATGGATGACAATTTTTTAGCGCATTTCCACCAAAGTGGTCCATACACTTTTACTTTTATCTTTGTGACCGGAAGATTCTTCGGGTCACGTATGCTTTTACAAATTGAAAATGAGTTGTAAACAACATGCTACAATATACATCTTTCAAACGAGTCACATTGTGTTTGTTTATTGAGAGTTTTAGGGCGCTTGCAACTGATATGGCCATATAAGCGCCCAGGGGTAAGTAAGAGGATAGGCTAGTTTACTAGTTAAAAGAATAGCCAGACTTTACTCTGCTAGCGATGTTTTACGGATAGATGATTTACAAGGGAAAGAATATAATCTCTCAAGAAAGGTGACAAAGAGAAAACCGGCTCAAGCAAGGTCATCACACATAGTCTCTCCACGCGTGTAGTAATACTTCTAACACAGCAAAAAAAATTATCACCTCTCACAATCGCAAAGCTGGACACACAAACAGATGATGGCCACCACCCACATCATACACTATTATGGTCCAGGGAGACCCAGGATATTCTACCGCCCTTTGTGTACAAGAGTACTCAGTCCGTCTAGATAGCAAGTGACCCTGTAGTTAGGTACCATTGTGTTGAATATGATCATAAACCTGTTGGGACAACAAGCAGGACCAAGACTGAGCTAACAGATACAAAACAGCTGTGCATATGTATGCTTGTTTGTGTTAAGATAGCACTGGAGAGAGTGCTGGAAAAAGTAAGACGATAGATAAAGCCAAAAGATAAGAAAAAGAAGTAGCGCCTGTCAACCGCCCACAGTCACATTCTAAAAGTAAGGGGGAAATATGAATAAAGAATTAATTTGTTGTTTACAGGATAACGTAACAACAGACAGCATATATAGCCGAGTGATTGCAGAGAGTTGTGGTTCATATCGTACTTAGACCCTACAATTATTATGTTTTGGTGTCAGTGCTCTTTTCTATAGATATATTGTACTTACATATCAAAATAATATTTATGTTGGGTTTCAAATGTATCACTCTATTCCTTTTTAAAAGCAAGACTATTGTTTCTTACTTCAAAAATAAGAAATGCATTTTTTCTGCATGAATGCCTGATGTGAACAGATAGGAACGAACAGATAGACAGAAACATACAGACAGAGAAAGACAGAGAGACAGACAGAAACATACAGAGAAAGATAAACATGGAAAAATGGACAGACAGACATAAACATAACGGTGGACATAGGCATACAGATAGTTAGTACAGGGGCAACTGGTCGCGTGAGGAGTTCAGAAAATGGTCTGCACAAAAAAAAAGTTTTGATGACCCTTGAAAGCTGAAGTGCATTTTTCAACGCAATTCTTTTTGTTAAAAATATTTCAATTTGGACATGTGATAGCTCAAAATGTTCAGAATAAAATAGTCCTTCATTTGGTATAATAAATGATATGATACAATCTATGTAACATGATCTGTTGATGTAAAACTTGAAAGAAATGACGTTTTTGCTTAAATTATTTTACGTTTTAACTTCAAACAGTCATGGAATAATAAAATGTGTAAATTGATGATCTATGCAATTAAAAACCTATTATCTTGGCGATCTCATTTATACCTAATATCTTATTTCATAAATTTTTTTTGTAACCCCAGTCACATTATCAGTATCATCAGTATATCAGCATTTCATATCAGGCTCAAGTGCGTATTGGTTTAGGGCCTCAAATATTAAAATTTCTTGAAATAATAAAATGTGTAAACTGATGATGTATGCAATTGAAAACCGCCTGTGTTATCAGCTTATAGCTGTTGTAATTGTTTTTCAATCAATAAAAATTAAATATTTGAGGTTAAAAATTAAAATAATAAAACTAAAGCGTCAACTTTTTTAGTGCAATTATTTTTGGTCTCTATTCCTCACATCACCTATTTATAAGAAAGACATAACAATACCAAAAAATCCCTAGTGGGGCAGAGGGGGGAGGGGTGGTACCAGTGGCCCAAGACTAAGACAGACAGACAGAGAGGGAGAGAGACAAACACAAAGATAAACAAACAGCCAGAGACAAACAGAGAGAGACAGAAAGAGACAAACAGACAGAGACAAAAAGAGATAAATAGAGACAGAAAGAGACTAACAGTAACAGACAGAGACAGAAAGACAGACCGAGCCAAACAGACAGAGACAGAAAGACAAGAGACAAAGAGACGGAGAAAGGATGACGACAGACAGAGGTAAACAGACAAATATGCCTTGTACTTATATGTTATATATAGATGTTAGCATGTGTTATGTTTTTATCTGTCGTCAAAACAATCATTCTCCAGTATATAAGATGACAGAATTAGTTGGCAACATAGGGTAGCTAGAAATTAAAGTGGATAATTCTGCTGTCTTGTGCTGGTG
Source organism: Melibe leonina (assembly GCA_031471865.1). Taxonomy (NCBI): domain Eukaryota; kingdom Metazoa; phylum Mollusca; class Gastropoda; order Nudibranchia; family Dendronotidae; genus Melibe; species Melibe leonina. Next base: position 1,372 of record JAUEKZ010006667.1, on the reverse strand, counting down.
GCCAGGCAATAAGAGCCATAGCATATCCGGCTTTGAATTCTCTCCTGCTCACTTTCTGTGGCCCAATTTTTCTGCTTTCTAAAACAAAAACAACAACAGAAGAAGATCAGGAAGGAAAGGAGAAAAACATTTCAGAAAAGGAAATATTCAAAACTATGAGAAGGTTAGAAAATTGATTACTTTATTGCAGCTTATTGAACATTTTTTAGCATTGGTATTTCATTCGACAAAACAAATTTGAGTAATTAGAAACAAAGTCAGCTGCAGTAACTCTCATCTCTTTCCTTTTCCACTTGAAGTAATGACTTCTTTGGCTGCGATGCGAGACACGATGGCATCCAACATTGGATACACAGAGAGTTCCTCACTTGTCAGTTTGTATGCCTACAGTGGAAAAAATTATACAGAAAGAAATGTGACGAACATTTTTTTTCAAAAGTATGAACTTTGAATTTTTTCTGGAATAATTATGAATTTAAAGTTATAGGGTCTTCAATTTGTTCTGAACTTGTCACTCTTTCTAGTTTGGAAGTTAACTGGAAATAAAACAGTTGCGTTATTCATGGTCACACAACTGTTACTGTTACTAAATATCAAGGGATTTTACATTGGAACCGCTTTACAAAACCATCTTAAATATATATGAGGAGAGAGTTGGCTTTACAAAATAAATAATGCTATCTATAATTATAATGGAGATAGAGTTCTAAAAAGTATCAAATTTATACAGTCTACCATAGAAATGAGAAATGAAAATAAATAATAATATCCCTTTATTTGTTGCAAAGGCAAAATATATCTTTCTGGCCTTTCACTTTCCCAAGGGTAGACTGGGACATATCAAGCGTCAATTGCAGAGCAATTCGCAGAGAGCTAAGTAAGCTGCACTGTACGCCTCTCACCTGTGTGACTGCATCAGCATCCCCCAACCCTTTGGCATCTCTGAGAGGAACTGGTTTGTGCCCTAGGATGTCACACACTTTGTGGAGTCTCTCATCATTCTCATCATTGACAAACACAGTAAAAACGCTGGTGTCACTATCCGACACACCAAAGCTTTTAAAGGATTCTGTAATCTGGTGGGGAGATGGAGACAGAAAGTAGAGAGGAAAAAAAATATGATAATGTAAACAGGTTTCCTGTTAATGCTAATGAGCTTGTGGTTTATGATTGCACTGTAATTCCACTCTGTCTCTCGCTTCACAACGGCTGTTCAATCTCGTCTGTCTTCCGACGGCGCTGTCACACGTGCACGCTTTCGCACCATTCATCCGCTCTACGCACCTCAAACACTCTTGCTAAATCACACGCCCGCCTGATCTCAAGATCAAAATACAATCTATAATACAATATGTACAGATACCAATCAGCC
>JAUEKZ010006666.1:2190-20570 GCA_031471865.1 Melibe leonina | reverse complement strand
TTCTAGCACTACCAAATAATCAGCAACCGATTCATAAAACCTTCATTTCATTCTAGCACTACCAAATAATCAGCAACCTATTCATAAAACCTTCATTTCATTCTACTACTACCAAATAATCAGCAACCTATTCATAAAACCTTCATTTCATTCTAGCACTACCAACGATTGTGGGGCTTTGATTTCAAATTCATCAATTTACAAGAATAGTAATGTTTTTCGAGACAGCTGTTGAAATTATATACCAAAAAATGCTGAATACTCAGCACAAGTCCCATCCCTGAAAAATCAAGTCATAAACCATGCATTACTACAGACGAACGGAAGCAAGATTCCTCATTTGAGCAGCCAGCTTCACAAATCTGTTCTCAGGGTGTACATATAGAACTTTTACAGCTCCATATATAATTTTCTTCTAATTCTAAGACAAAAAGAAAACACGACAGAGAGACAAAATACAAGGTTCTTTCTATTCTGTTTGTAGTTTGAGTTGAAATAAAAACTAAGGAAGAATATATTAGCATTTTGTATCATACCAGTTTGAAACCTGTGTGTCTTGTAATATGTTTTAATCATTCTTAAGATAAAAGGAAGAATGAAAACATTTGAAGTTATTTGAGAGCAAAATGGTTGGAATTTTTTTTTTTTTTTATCCTTTCCCAAATGGAGAAATATATTTCACAGAGAACTTAAGAAACAAATTTCAAAGATAATTTTGAAACTTGAACGTCTATGATTCTTTGAAGAAAGATTGTTTGAGTTTCCTATGTCGTGTTACGATGGCACACGAGGAGCATTCAACTTGCACTTGGTAGAGAACACTGACCACGTCAAAAACACAATGATATAGAAAATTGTGAGACCAAACAGACATCAGTATAGATTAATCACACAATAAAGTGCTTCAGTGTTCACAACATTAAAAAATATTTGTGTCCATACAAAAAAAATAAGCTTTGACAACTTACTTTTAAAATTCCTACGACAATAGATTTTTTCTAAAGGTTGCATCTCAAGAATACATTTGTCTAAAAATACAGTTATAAATATCTACAAAACATACTTTTAACTTTTTGAACAATAGTAGATCAAAAGATGCCTTTAAAAACAAAAGTAATTGAGCAAGAATTTACCATTGAGTCCTTCTTCTCTGTCCAGCGGTGTTACATTGGGATCATCTATGACTTCATTCTCCTCATTCACAAACTGCATCATCCCTTTCTGCATCAATTCCAGTTGCACTGAAGTAACACAAGGACAAGGACAAGCATTAGAGTGACAGCCTAAATCAGTCATAAGATAAATCATTCTCCACAGATAGGCAGATTTAACAGAGATCCCGACACACACACAGCACAGCACAGACAGACATGCAGAGATACATAAATAGATGAAGGTTATGCCAGAAGTGGAAATATCACAGTTGGAAGAATCCATAGTGTTGTTGCAAATGTGTTGCACTGCAGGAAATCTGGTAGGACTCACTACAGACTCTCCAATGTTACAAGGTCAAAAGAACTTCTTTAGCTGGGTGAGGTTAATATGACAAGTCCTGTGTCTACATAACAAAATTCTAATTCTAGCGCCCCTTTGGCACCTTTTGAACATTAAGCACTACATAACAAAAAAACATATATATAATTAACATCATGATAGACATTACCACTACTCTTTTTTTGGTTATTAATTGTCTCTTCGTCATTCCCGTGAGTAATAATAATTACAAGGGTCTTCTGTAAGCATATAGCAATTTCAAAGTTCATTTGTCAGACTGGAACCTAAGGCCCTCAAACATTGTCATCAACAATGAATATATAAGAAATACACAAGCAACAGTTTCTGGAAAGGGTTACAAGTTACAAGACTGCACAGCCTTTTTCTTCTATTTCTATAAACATATGAGAAGGAATACGTCCATTTCTGTCAAACAAAATAAAAGATATAAATTATACTCTTCATGCTACTTACATTTTTCTATCTCTGGTTTGAGTCGTTTGTTCTTGATGAGGATCTTGCACTTGAGCTGATTGGGTGAGGGTAGCGGCTCCCCAGGCTCCAACTATGGGTGAATAACACACACACGCACACGCACACACACACGCACACGCACACACACACACACACATACATACACACAGAGACACACACGCAAACACACAGACACACACACAGACACACACACACACACATACATACACATACACACACACACACATACATACACACAAATACACACAAATGCACACACACACACATAAACACATGACACAAACACACACACACACATACATACAAGGAGGCAGCAGAGAGGAATAAAATGGAATGAGAGCATCCCCAAGAGAACAGTTAACATTTAGAAAGCATAACTGTACCGCCATCATTTATGTTAAAAAAAAATCTCATCAAAAATTAAAAATAAAACAGGAAAAATACAAACAGGGCAGCTCTCAATGTAGGTGGTATAGGATAAATCAGTAACTTCTGAAATAATTCCTTGTTATTTTGCACATAGCAATGATGAATCAAAGTAGGAAAAGAACAGCTTTCAAGATAAGCATTGACTGAAGAAACTATTGTCATCTAAATAAAGAGCATATTTTCAGCACTGTGCAGTTGTAGAAATGTGAATGTTTTGAGGTTTTTATTGATGACATTTTTAACACCTGTTCATATTAAAACACTTACAGGGTGGCCTTCGAGGGGACGCTTTAACAGGAAGTCCCCTAGGAGGTCTTCACAGTACTTGGCCATTTTGTATTGCTGTAGTTTACTGTGGGAACAATGCAAGCATAACAAGCCATTAGTTACAAAAGCTTAGTTTTGCTTTCCAAAATTTATTTTTCTTCAAAATCCACGGGACTAGTTTTGTAACATAAATAACATGAGCTCATATTTGAAAGTGTAAATGATTTATAATAAAAACCAGTAAAATTTGACAAATATGGTCTTTCTTATTCAGAAATCCTTTTCAAATGTCATCAGCTTACAACCAAGTTGATGTGCACTATTAACATTCAAAGATAAGGAGGTTGGTCGGTATTTCATCTGATGAGAATAAAGATAAAGAGATTACAACAATATTTCATCTCAGGTCGGCTTTACCTGCAGTGATTTTCAAATGAAAGAATGACAGGGAAGCTAGAGGTGACAAAGGCTGTCTCTTTAATGGCCTGTATGACATCTTTGAAGAGAATGTCAGTACACATAGCCTTCCCATGGGTGATGATAGGCTCTTGGTCCTCATTCCTCCCGTCCCAACAATCCAGCTCAACGCACCTGCAGGCACAGGAAAAGTTGCAAACATTAAAATGTGTTAAGATTTCAAATATCCTTCTCAAGTCTGGGAATAGTCAAATTAAAAATGCCAAAACAGGCAGTTATGTCTGCCATAGCCACAAACTAGCTTAATCCTTTCACAGTAGGGTCTGATTCTAACCAAACAGTCTGCGCAAAATCTTCAAAATTCAAGTCTTCTTTTACCAGAAAAATCCAAATTCAGTGGACTGACATATGCCAAAAGCTTAAAGTTCAGGCTTAAAATATGTGCACAGATGAAAAAAAAAGATCGCTTTACAATATGAAAAGAATAGTCCAAAATCAATGTCTTCTATGCCATGTAAAAATCAAAGAGTTTGACGGCAAAGTGTAAAAACTACCAGTTTGAGATTATATTTCCTGCTGAAAAGGCTTGGAAGGATGACATCAACATATTTGTGGAGTTTGTGTTTCCTTAAGGTGCAGACTCTGCATTTTTTCACTTTCAATTCATTAAAGGATTTTTTTTTCCTTTTTTGGTAACACATATTGGCATGATGTTGACGCTCTCATGTATCTCCTGGTTCATTGGTAATTAAGTAACCTGTTTTGCCATTTTTTTAAAAATCATTCTGCAAGGCCCCATAAAATGAAAACTGCCATTAAAATTCCAGCGCAGTTGCCTTAATTAAGCCATATAAATATTGACCCTAAAACATTATTGAAGACATATTTGCCCAACTGCTAAATATCCAGGACAGAGCTAACTAATACTATCTTTTCAATATATTTACTAACATTTTTTATTGGTTTAAAGTTCATTCAACAAAGTTTCTTTAGCGAATAGAGTATGTTTGAAATATGACTTTTTGAAAAGCAACTTTTAAGCTCTGATCAATCATACCCAAAACTATTATCATGTCATAGCTGAACAGGACTTTGGAATCTGCCTGTTGTTTTGTTGAGAGTTTAAGGGCACTTGCAACTACTATGGTCATATAAGCGCCCAGGGGTAAGTAAGATGATAGGCTAGTTAAAAGAATAGCCAGACTTTGAGCCTGCCAAGGACGTTTCACAGAGAGACGATTTACAGGGAAAAAAATATCATCTCTCAAAAAAGGTGACAGTATTTCAATATTCAAAATATGAATTTACAGAACAGGTAACTGAGAGAAACACCCTTTCCCAATTGAACTTCTATGAACTCTGTTCTAATTTTTTAAAAAGTCGAAAATTTCCTGGCAATAAAATCTCAACACAAGATGAGCGTTGGTCAGGTATCTGTTTACCTGCAGCCTGCCAGTAGCACCTGGCGATACATCTCCACGGAGGATCGGCCTCCAAACTGTCTGCCCGTGAGGTAGGTGTTGTGTGAGGAGTTGATGATGTAGTGGGCCAGGGGCTGGTCCATGTCCATGTAGTTATCCAGCCTGTCAAGGAACACGGGTGCGTTCTCGTCCGACATCAAGTAACGACAGAATCCATCCAAACTCAGCCACTCTGGGAAAGAATGCCAGTTATCATTCATACATATGTAATTCCATTAAAGACAAGATATATCATCCAAATATAGGTACTTACAGTAAGAAAGCATAACATCTTGACCAATCTGTTCAGTTGTACAGAGAATGGAACCATAGTACCGGTATCGTCCTAATCATTTGGGTTTTTTTACCATAGCCCCCATATAGCAAAAGAACTTAGAGTAGACTGAGGGAAGTTCGCTACTTCAACACCAAATCACACCAATATGCTTCCACCCCTCTCACTTGGAAGAGTCTAAAATGGTTCCAATGAGAATAAGCTGTCGAGTAAACCAAATATACCAGCCAACGAGAACACAGAAAATATGCAGCGATGTGACGTTTGACACCTATTAATCAGTGCCAACGATTATCTCGGTCATACCGGGGTTCCCCATCATCCCCTTTGCAAAGTTAGCCCTGCACATTCTTTTCTATTTTCTTGACAGTTACATAACTTTTTATAATCTTTTGTTTTAATAGCTTTCTTAATCCATTTATCTGTCATATGAAATCACGATCATTGAAATTCCTTTACAAAATATAAATATTTTCAAAATTTTAATAAGCCACTGTGTGAAGGGAAGTTTGCCTCTGACTGTTGGGAAGTTCGCCAGCATAATATGAATCATATCTTTTAAAGTTAATCATCTAAAAATCAACAATCAATGCAAAAGAGAGCAAACAAAAAAACATAAACCCAAATATCATACAAGCTATATAACAGAGTTTGCCCATACATCTTATGTCTGTCGACCATCCAGAGAGACTTCACTGAAAACCCTATATTATTATTTAGAAGTCGAACTTCTCTCATAATAGTCTACCAATAGACTCTTAACACTTCATATGATGTGGCTAATTAAAACTTCCAATTTCTGAAAACTATCCAACAATAAATGTAAAACCTTTTTTGTGAAAAAAGAATTCACATAATAATAAGGTTTGGTTGCCTCTCATTTATTGATAGGGATATTATCTGATAAAGACTGGTCTATGATACAGTAACAGATTAATGGTAACTTTGCACTATTAACTGAATGAGAAACATAAAATGAGATTACCTTTGCTTAAATATTCTGGGTCTGTTTCATAGGACTGGATTATATTTTTGACACGCGTATGATTATAAAATGGAAATAGAATCTCATTGAGACGAGGATCTCTTTGTCTCTGAAAAGAAAGACAAAATGGAGTTAGAGAATTTTAAAAATCATGAAACCAAGAAATAATCATAAGCTTTTAAAAAATTGTCTATTTTCTTTTGAGAGAATTGCAAGCAACAATAATACTATAAGACTATAATTAAAAATTAGGATCTAAGATACCTGTACAAAACAAATCAAATAAAGCTTAACTTAAAGAAAACCATAATGTTTTGGACATTTTCATCAGCTATTCACTTACATCATTGAAAAAGTCAATAAGTTGTGGAATAGTCAGAAATGCTCGGCTATGTGACCTGTTGGGAAAGAAAAGAAAGAAAAAAAGGAACTGAATATCAAATCGCATCAATTTAAAAAAAAAAAAACATTGATAACTTGCATGTTGCTACCACAATACCAAATAATCTCACACAATCTGAAAGCGAAAGCGCAATCTGCTTAAATGTGCATTGATGGTGCATGACCATAATAAACTTTCATGTGAATCAAATATACAAAAATGCATGATATGCATGATATGCTTTTCTGCCATTCCAAACACATAATTGTCTATTGTCAATTGTCAACTAAATCATATAAATATTTCAGCAGCTGTACTATATTCCCTGAAAGCAAAATTGACAACGAATCGACAGCGAGATACAAAAACAACAGGACAAATCTACTTAGTAAACTAAACAACGTATTCAATATTAAAGAGAATTTCTAGTTTACAGTTTTTAAGTAAAGTACAGTTGAGTAGATCAAAATGCTTACAAGTCTTTGAAAAGTTCTTCAATGTCAGACCGTGGACAGATCATATGGTAAAGTTCATAAAACTTGTCAAAGGTAAACAATCCTGGATCAATCTCATCAACCTGAATGAAAAAAAGGGAAATAGGAAATAAATCATAGCAAGTGAACTCTTAGCCTCCAATGAAAGATCTTCTACATAATGATAGTAAGTTAATGAGTAAAAAATCTTACAGCGAAGTCTAATGGCTTGGTTTGTTTTTCCACCCCTTAATATGCAATGTCAGGGCTCTGCTCTCAGTCTGGCTACAAATAGAGCAATGGGGCATCTGATACGTCTCAGGAGGGTGCAACACAAAAAAGAAGTTTTCAGCTGCTTTTACGCTTAAATATAAAGTATGTTGCTTACTTTTAGGCTTAAATATAAAGTATGTTGCTTACTTTTAGGCTCAAATATAAAGTATGTTGCTTACTTTTAGGCTTAAATATAAAGTATGTTGCTTACTTTTCCACTTGGAAGCCCTAAATCTTTCAGACTTGACATCACCATCTTCTCAGTTTTCCCAGAGGCAAAGGTTCTTGTAATCCTGAACAAAAATAAATGGCAGAATAATGAAGTGTGTTGACATTTTAAGAATCGAGTGATGCAAGGTAGGTTAAATAAAGATGTTTATATTAAAAAAGAATCTCTTCAGTGGATAAATGATACATATTTCAGGGGTGTATGAGGAACTTGAAACTTGATTTGCAATGAAAAATTGACTCTAGATATTAACAGAAAAGACTAAATTAACTTTTGCATTCTTTTAAATCTTCCTGACATCATTTTCTCACCCGCCTAATACCTTAATGTTGTGCTTAATGAATTATTGGTCTGGTATGAGAAAAAAAAATGCATCCTTACCACTTAGGGTTTTATTCTTAGTTTTCACTCTAAATTTAATAAATTTTGTCTCTAAGCGGCACCGCATTAAATTACTTCTTCATTATAACACGTAACATTCTTGCCAGCATGTTCAACTAATGACATCCCTGACTACAACTGCATCCTTACCCTCTCACAGGAATTTTTCCACTCGGATTGACCATGAAGCACAGCTTAATCCAGCTGAAACGTGAACACATTCAAATGTCAGCAGGCACAGAAATGATTTATAAGATCATCATGCATCAACTTCTGTACATATTACAACGTAAAAAGAGATGCAAAAAGAAAGCTTATCAGGAATGTCACTCTCTATATCAATCCTATTATAAATGGATACCCAAATTGGATACCACTGGGAGAAAAGTTTCAAGTGAAGAAAGGAGAGTAAAGAAACAAATGCTATTATCCTCTGAGATGACACACGAAGGAGTCCATAACAACTTTCAATTACAAGATTCATAAGATTTCATAAAGAGAAACCTTCTCCTACTCCTCTAGCATGACATGAAATAAAGAATAAGAGAAAGAAAGAAAGAAAGAAAGAAAGAAAGAAAGAAAGAAAGAAAGAAAGAAAGAAAGAAAGAAAGAGAAAAAAAAAGCCAACCCACTTACTGTTTTTTCAACTGAGTCATGGGACACACATTGTTGGCCTTGGTATTGAGGGTGATGGTACGCAAGCCCTCAAACCACACCTGATAAATCATGGTCAACAAATTGGATTTCACACAAAGCGGAAACTCACAAAAATGGTTAATGACCTGACCTCATCGCTATCAGAATATCAAGGGGTTATGTAGACTTTGCACAGATAGTGAAGCTGAAGATAACTATGAGTGCTCGACGGGGTTAAACGATGAGTGACTACTTTTCTTTTTATATTACGAGCAATTCAATATAAATCTTTTCTTTTTATCACAACAGTAACATTTAAATGTAAGCAGAAATTATAATTTAAACCTACAGACTCATTTCTACTAGAATTGTTTAAAAAAATCTAAGTTATAAGGTTATTTCAAATTGCTTACATGTTGCACTGACAAGACAAAGTCCAACAATGACGATACACAAGACAGACATAACTAAAACTCAATAACAACTTTGACAGCACGCCCTTACCTTGGCCACATCTGGTTCTCTAGAGATCAGCAAAGTATATGTGATGTTTACTAGGTCAAGGCCACTGCACACAGTGATCGTCCTTGACTCCAAGCTATGAGTGCTTTTCTCCAATATGTCTGCCAAAACTTTTGTATCCTGAAAAATTTAACGATAACAATAGAGACATTCTGCAGCATTCTTTAACCCTTAATGTGCTAAGTCATTTTGGACACTATGTCATTCCCATTGCTGAAAATTTTTGGGGATAGGGATTTAAACCACCCGCGGCAGAAAAATATACATAACTCCTCAACCATTCAAGCTACCGGAATAAGCTAGAGATAACATCCTGCTATATACTCAAACTGTCAAATATACATTAGATACTCCTGAAAATCTTTAATTTAGGTGGTAAAAATTTTGCCCATGTCTAGACTAGGCGGCGTAGTTCAATTGTAATCTCAACCCGAGTTACTAATGACTGGTCCAAACCCATGCTAGACGACTATTCGATCAATTAAAATACGTCAATAATAACAAAATAACAAATACATTTATGATAATCACATTTAGAGAGTTCATCCTTGTCGGCGGAAGCCATTTTGAATGGTAAAAAAATGGGTGTTTTGACATAAAAATGTATAAAAATCATAAATTTTCACCGATTTTGATCCGGAAAAGTAATAGCCCACCTAAGAATTCTTTTTAACCTGAAGTTTTTTTCTCATTCGGCTGTTAAGTACGGTATAATACAAAGTCGAAGTCAGCAAAGGGTATGCATATCAGAAGTTTCGACTGCAGTCGAATTCAGCACGTTAAGTTTAAGGAGAAAAAAAGAGTTCTGATAAAAACAAGCACAACCCCTTTCAGCAATAACTTCAGGTGAGATAAATTTCAGCTGTGAAATATAGGACATGCAAATAAGCATTGGCAATTCAGACGATATGACCCAGCAGGAAGCCAGAGGCTGTTGATATAAATATCAATGGAGCAAAGCTACAACAATAAAAAAAACATTAAAATACCTGACCTGGCCAGCATATTAATCCTTTCACTGCTAAGGCCACCAAAATCCTCAAAACTTGCCTGTTCTTATACCAGATAAATCAGATTTCAGTGAACTGAAATCTGATTTTTCTGGTATAAGAACACTACATTTTTAAGATTTTACATATAATTCAGTTGGGCTTGAATCAGACCTCGCTGTGAAAGGGTTAAGAGAAAGAGGAAAGCTCTATTGCGAGATAGAAGCAAGTCGTCAAAAGGCAGATGCAACCATTTAATTTATTAACTCCCTCCCATCCTGAAACACCCAGACATCCCTATGTGTGTAAAAGCAGGCATATGAAATACCATCTTCGTCCCACTGCTCACCTACCAATACCAGACATGGTCTCTCAAAAAGGTCCATGAGAGAAAGCTGGTCACCTGTAGGATGAGATGCCTACGAAAGGCAGCCAATGGAACAAGATGGGACATGATCAGAAACGATGTGATCAGAGCCACGGTGAGGCAACACCTGTCCTACAGTACAGGCAACTAAGGATCAGATGGTCTAGCCACCTGACACACAGGACATGCCTCAAAGTCAGCCAGCCTTCCGAGCATGTAACATCAAATACCACTACTACTACACACACATGCCCCAAAGTCAGCCAACCTTCCGAGTATATAATATATCAAATACCACTACTACTACTACTACTACCAAATGCTCGGGCTGGAAATCAGGAAAACAACCTCGTAGACATTGGGGTGACTCTGTGGCAGACTTTCAAAGAATGAAATTTTTTATAACAGGCCACCCGTCTCACCTCTTAGTGCAAACTGTATCTACCCACAACACCCACTAGCCTACAGGTGGACCGATGAAGTACTACAAAAGAATATATTTATAATATTGGCTTAGTCATTGCTTATTGTTTCTTCAAATGTTTCATCATCTGTTTAATCATAATTTTTATACCTCTGTGTCTGTATATAAAATGACTTGTAAAAAATGTTATCCCTGTTGAAGGATCAATCAAGTCATCTATCTTATCATATTCTGAGTATTCTATTTATCCATAGGAGACAAGTTTATTGATAATCATATCAACATTACTTGAAGCAGACCTCTACATCTTCTCACTCCCTGCCTTGCCTTATTTTGTTAAGAAGATGACATTCCCAAAACAATGTTGAAATATCAAGCATGTGATCATAAAATGCTAATCAGATGAAATATTCATGCTTGAGGAAATATCTCGCGCCAGGGGAGAGTACTAACATAACAACACATCATCTTGTATGCAATACTAATGTAGTCATCTAAGGCTCTTATGACAAAAACTTTTTATTGATTTCAATAAGAAGCTAACATTAAGACAATAAAATATATATTGGGTGCCCAAATTGTAAAAGCTGGGCCCCATCCAGTGTTTGGGAATGGACAAAAATTACTACAACACAAAGTAGTATATCTTTTTGATCCTCGTTTCCAAACAAGTTAAAACCTCTGTCATTACCAGTTTGTCACTTTGAAGACCTTTCCAGGCAAAAAGTTAACATCAAAAGGTTCATACAACGTCACATAGAATCATGCAAAGTAACAAGAGATTTCCTAAAAAACAACAAATAAAAGTCTGTTTGCTATACATACACTGATCTTGGGAGCCAAGCCAAGTCGAATGTCATTGACCTGTGAACAGTCCAGTACTTGTCCCTCCTGTGAAAAAAATAATAATTTAAGTGCAATACTGATTGCTCCTAAAAAAAAGAATGAGAGAACATCATATGTTTAAGACTAAGTCCTGTAAAATGTTATGCGTAGGTAAATTAAAGTAAGACATACTCAATATCAGTTTTCGATAATACTAATTGACTAACACTATTTAAGATATCAAAAAGAAAATAGTATTTCTGAAACTTTTTCTAAGTTTTCAAACCCAATAACAACCCTGTCAATGTCTTGAGAGCCATGGCAGACTTCAAACCAAGCAAAGAACATGGAGGAAGAGTACTACAGAAGAGTGGTTGTGATACACAGAAAATCTTATGTCAGGGCAATAGAATCAATAGAGCTTTGTAGTAAGAAGATGAGAGGCATTCCATCTTTCCCCTAAATGAAAGAGGATTACTGACAACCCCAACAAGGGCTTAACAGTTACATCCCTTTGCAGCCAAACCATTTTTTTTCATCTCTAAACTATATATCATATACCTATATTCATTTTTAAAATTTCCTACCTTGCATGATAATTTCTTATGCAGTGTGGGAAGACTGTTTTTACTTTAAAATTTCCTCAGGTAAAAAAACATACACTATCAATTATCACATAACACGCATTTTATCACAATCTCACACTTTCACAGAGCTGAAACAGATATTTTTAAAATTATGAGTTTGAATTGGGTGTATGATACTAAAACTTTTTCCCTCATGAAAATGAAAAGTAAGTAAATGTGCCCATCAGACCAATGCAAATTTAAAGGAAGGTCAGAGTTAAAACGAATCTTACCCTTCCCTCACTTTTCCAGCAGATGAAGAAACCATATTCATCCACCTTGACCATACAATTGGACTCGTACACTGAGTACTCCTGAATAACATTGAAATGAATTGTTTAAGTACAAGGTATCCTGTAAAAAACGTTGTATGTCAGTCAAATTTAAAGATAAATCATTAAGTTATTGCATATTAAAAGAAAATTCAACCATGGCCAAAATTCCATTGCAATTTTTGTTCAACTGTCTTAAAGAATATCATAATGGTGATAAAGATATGAATGCCACCCCAGATCGAACAAAACTCACTAGTTAACTAGACAATGCGTACATTCAAAATTAAAGATTCTGAAAACTGTAGTGTACTAACCATGACTATGGTTTCTCACTTTATTATTTCAATAACTTAGAGGCAAAATTTAAAAAGTTATTGAGTACTTTTTTGTTAATGCAGTTAGGCTTTTAAACAGTCAAGCTTTTAAGCATCAAATTTGATTGATATTTTTATGCATATTTTGAATAAAAAATTCAATTTGAATTTGGTTTTACCATTGTTTGCAAATGACACGTATAGTAAATTACCGAGCAGTAGCATCTACTTAATAGTTAGTCAAAGAGAATTTAGATAATTTTGTGAGCTTTTGATTTTTATATCTTCACTAAAAGGCCTTAATAATTCTACCTCTGAAAAGAATTTATAAATTTGCCTGGACACTAGGATGGATTTGACGAGTCAACATAGGGATACAACCAATCTAGGACAAGGACACTCCAAAATTTAAGCTCCTCTACCTTTGGATGATGATATGATTTTCTTCTTTCAGCATTTTCCACTTAGTGCGGGGTTATTATAATATATGCCCAAGTTCCGTGTTTTCTTATTCAAACCATTGTCTTACTCTCATGGACTTTTCATATCTACCTTAAGTACATCCATCCACCTCTTTTTTTGTCATCCTTCTCTTCTCCCTTATTTTACTCTCATAGTGAACACTATTTTACAGACAGAGCCATCTTGTCTTCTTTTCACACGTCCAAGCCACCTCAATCTGTTCTGCATCACTTTTCCTGGGATATCATTTATACAGAGATGCTAAACAAAAAGCTGCCAATAGGAATTTCTAAAACTAGTCACAGGAATTTCAAAGTCCAAACAGAAATTTCCGCATACAAATTGCGTACTTCAAAATATTAAATATCTCTAACAAAATGCAATGAAATAAACATATATGCAAGTGTACATGGTTAGGCCTATCGAATGATTTTCATTAGGCAAGAAACTCGAACATATCCATAAATTCTTGTCGGAATTTCTCAACAGCCCGAGGAAAGAGGATTTATTTTCCAGTCAAAGAGGAAATTTGGCATCACTGTTTATATTTTTCATTCTCCTATTTTCTCATTTCTAACTTTGTCTTTTAACATCCATCCAGGTGACTATCATAGCATTCTCTGCCATTTTCTGCTTCTTTGCCTGCCATACTGTTTCCAGTCCATACATGATGGTCTAGCTACAGTCTTACACACTTTCCCTTTCCGTCTAGCAGGCACACTTTTGTCACACACACATGACTCCTAAGTTAAATAGTTGTATGCACAGGTATTCTGTTTTCAACCTACTAACTTGGAGTCAACATGTTAAAAAAATATGGAAATTACATGAAAAATAATGTGTCAAAAGGCATGAGTAGTTCTGACAGACGTCAAAACCCGATCTAAATCTGCATTGGCACGCAATTGCCTACAACACACATGAAATATGAGCACTTGTTGATGAAGGGTCATTTGCCAGAAACGTCCAGTTTTGTTTTGTAATCAGTTTTCTCAGAAACTTTTACATATTACAAGCCTTTTTGCATGAAATATGAGCATGCATTCATTCATAACACGAGACTAAGCTTTAAGCTATGATATTGGAACCGAATTTCAGTTTTTCTATTATTAGTCTATTATAAATATTCTTCAGTATATTACGCTTTCCTCTGCAGAGAGTAATGCAGAATTATCTGGGATAGTTTGGTTTAGATTTGATGAATATTTTCAACCATGAACTCCCTTATATTTAAGAATCAACTATAACAGTTAGTTTTATATATGATCTCTAAGATTTGATATCATGTCACATAATAAGTTGTCACGTTTCAGGTCCAAGGAGAAGCTTAATCTATTAAACAAAGGATTTAATCACAATTTAATTTCATTAAAAAGCTTTTGCATAAGATACCTCATCCCAAATGTCAAACACACGTCCTGCTTGAAGGACATCAGGTACAGGTATCCTCCAGGCAAACTCAAATGGCTTGGCCATTGATGGTCCAGGCAAACCGTCAATAACAAGCACTGGAAGACAGGCAGTGGTGGGGACACCTGACTACTTCTGTACTCAACAAACCAAAAAAACACCAAAAAAAAAAACTTCTTTATTATTATAATGTTTAAAAAAAATGGTCCTCAACAGCCACCAATAATACAGTTAGAAAAATTTTAGGGTCCCACTCAATTAGGTCCAACAAAGGCTGCGTAATTGCATTCAGGCTAGTTTGATATCACAAAGTATTAAAATGCAAGCAATTCAAGAAACAATCAATCAAAAGGTGAGCTTGACCTCTGGACCACTATTGGATAGAGTTGGTTTTTCAATAAGTAAGGGGCATTCGGAAAGTCTGACTGAAAAGAATTTTCTGACAATAATCTGGATTGACTTAATTTTTACAACAAGCAGCTGTTGTAGTTTTCATCTAGACAAGGTATTAGAATGAGACATAAAAACACACGATTGTTAACAGCTGGAAATTCAGTGATTAAAAGTAAGGAAACTTTCACAAAAAAATAAAGGATTGAATCAATCTCCACTTCATTCTCAACATGAATTGAAAAAACTTTTGAGCTCAGTTCTGAGACTCCTTATTCCGTTTGTAAAACAGTTAAGGATGTAGGTCTAGCTAGTCTAAGAAGACTTCCCTCACATTTTAAATGAGAGGTAATTGCGGAAAATACAAAAATACTTCTAGTCTAGATCTATTATCCAACTTGCAATGAGACAGACACCATCTATATTTGTCATCTTAGGCTAGCTGTAGACCACATCTAGATTGCAATCCTCTCCATGGGAATAAGTTTTACGCGTAGGGTCACATAAAAGCAAGGTTTTCTCTCTAAAAAGCTCCATCATCAGGGATGATTTTGGTATTTCCAGATTAACAGCAAAATAAATCAAAACACTCTTCAATAAAAGACTTATAAATATCAGATTCTTTCCTAAGATGACCTTTTCAAACAATAGTTACACACCATGTAAGGAAAGGTCTAGGAAATAGAGTCTTCTTTAGACTACTCGTTGTTGAGTAAGATTTTTCGTCTGCTGTGGAAAAAAATGCACTAACAAACCTTTACTTTCTGCATGAAACCCGAAATGTAGCATTTACATAAAAATGCCTCACCAGAATTTTAGGTCAACATCTTGACCATCACATTAGGAAAGCATACCATGAGCTGTGAGCAAAATTAGACCCTAGTTCTTATTCGAACGATCATATGCATGAGTAAATTGTGCAAGGGTCTGGACTGCTCAGTCAGAGAAACCGGAACACAAAATAAAGACTGTAGAAGCTAAAATTTTCTAGACTAGAGTAGAATCAGATAGAAAAGAATTAATACTAGCACTCACTGTGCAAATATTTAACCGCAACGCATTCTTTCCTGTACTAGAAGTAATGATAAAGAGCAGAATTTAGCCTTGCATTTTTGCATTTCACTTCAGTGCTCACCAACTACAGTCGGCCATTTTGAGTCCGTGGAGTACTCTATGTTGACAAAATCGTCCAATGCAAGTGGGCAAGGGGGTCACGTGACTTTATTATTATTATGGCAAATTGGAGATGATTAGGGAGGCCCGTCTCTTATTTGACTTACTTGTAGCCAACTACTTAGACCTAATATTAATATTCTGAAGCACGCAACACCAACATTTGTCCATCAGCCTTGTGATTTAAACGTATTTAAGATGTGTTCCTGGGGTCGTCATCTCACATTGGAATTGGTAAAGGATTGTCTTATTTTTCCCCAAAAATCTCGGCCCTATCAAGCTTTATACATGAAGAGTAGACAAAAAGCGACGTATCTCCTAGTCTAGACGTCTCTAGACCCTCTCTATATAGACTACTCTAGCCAGATAGTGCTTCTTTTTCAAGGAGCGGATCCAATAACTGGCTTTTTATTAGCAAGTCCCCAAACCTTCACTGCAGAGTCGAAATCAAAAGACTGTTTCGTTAGATTAGATACCAAAAGTTTAATTATTTCTAAGACTTATCAAATCTAGACCTCTATAGACGAACTAAATTGATAGATATATATAATTCTCAGATAAGTAAATTGTCACGAGGCATGCGTGTGTTTCTTCGTCTCTCACTTGCCCAATAAGTTGACGAAATATTATCTTCCGATGCTGATTTCAAAAGTTCTCCCTCGAATTTATAAAAATCAATACCGCCACAACCTATATATATTTTGATGTAGGGTACCTAATACTAATACAGACTCTATCTAGATAGTCTAGACAAATCAATCTAGACGTCTAAATTCGTCCATTCTACTACGCAACACTATTTTTTTTATCTAGGCCTACATTATCGCTTCGTTCGCATGCTTTTCATTTCTTTTCGATCTCCTTTTCCTTTTTCCTGTCCAGTCTGTCTCTCTGCAGTCTGCAGTCATCTGTTCCATCATAGGGTATCACTTCCCACTTTCCACCACTGCCAACCAACTACCACCCCCTTCCCTGCCATTCTCCCTTCTCAGGACGAAAATACACACCGGCAGCCATATGTGGCAGCATTTAATCATTGGCCTTCCTAATCGGCAACAGATTGACTCACCCCCCCCCCCCCCCCCACCTGCCTTTTGTCTCCCCTCTATAACTCTCTCTCTCTCTCTCTCTCTCTCTCATCTCTCTCGCCCACTCTCTCTCTCTCGACGCCTCCTCCCACTCTCTCTCTCCCGGTCTATCTTAACCCCCCCCCCCCCCTCCCTCTCTTGTCCGCTCTCTCTCTCTCTCTCTCTTCTCTCTCTCTCTTCTCTCTCGCTCTCTTCTCTCTCTCTCTCTCTCTCGTGCGCTCTCTCATCTCTCCCTCTCTCTCTCATTTTCACTCACTTTGCGTCGCGTAGTGCAGTTGTACTAGTTGTAGCGGAAGGAGGAGGCTGGGGAGTTCTTTATGATGGAACTGTGTTGAGTGGGGATATTACAAGCAGTTATTATTATTATCATCAGCCATATATACATATGTATAACTGCTAGCTATATATTTCTTGTCGCTTTTTTTTACCTTCTTTGCTTTCCTGCTCACTTTCCGTTTGTTCTCTCTCCCTCTCTCTCTCTCCCTCTCCTTCTCTCACACTTTGCTCCATCTATTTCCTTATGTCTACGAGAGTGATACCTTTTTCTTCTGACCCCCACTCTCGACAACAATTGACTTTGTCGTGATACCTACCTACTTACTTGGGTCTCTCCATCGACTCCTTATTCTGTTGCTATATGGGGGTTGTCTTGTTACAGGGTAATTACTTCACCTGTTCGACGGTGGGTGATCGCCAATGTCACGGCATTAGGTAGTAGGCGGTAGACTATCCCTGCGGCAAATGATGGGTGAAGGCAACACTAGCAAAGGACATCTGAGATGGCACGGGTTCTTCTTCTTCTTCTTCTTCTTCCTCTTCTTTTTCTTCTTCTTCTTCTTCTTCTTCTTCTTCTTCTTTTTCTTCTTCTTCGTCTTCTTCTTCATCTTCTCCTTCTTCCTCCTCCTCATCTTCTTCTTCTTCCTCCTCCTCTTCCTCATCCTCTTCCTCTTCTTCTTCTTCTTCTTCTTCTTCCTCCTCTCCTTCTTCATCTTCCTCTTCTTCTTCTTTTTCTTCTTCCTCCTCCTCATCCTCTTCTTCTTCTTCTTCTTTTTCTTCCTCCTCCTCTTCCTCATCCTCCTCTTCTTTTTCTTCTTCTTCTTCTTCTTCTTCTTCTTCTTCTTTTTCTTCTTCTTCGTCTTCTTCTTCATCTTCTCCTTCTTCCTCCTCCTCATCTTCTTCTTCTTCCTCCTCCTCTTCCTCATCCTCTTCCTCTTCTTCTTCTTCTTCTTCTTCTTCCTCCTCTCCTTCTTCATCTTCCTCTTCTTCTTCTTTTTCTTCTTCCTCCTCCTCATCCTCTTC
>JAUEKZ010006445.1:0-19095 GCA_031471865.1 Melibe leonina | reverse complement strand
TGACCCAAATCTGTCTTGAAATGATCAGGACGCCAATTGGAATTATGTATTGAATCCCCAGCTGAGTCCATGTCCTTGATATTGGGACCTTCCTCCTTCCGGCCAATGCCCCGTCGCCGTCTCATGACAGACGACTTCTTCGCGGACATCTCCCCTAGTCCTACTTCCACTTCCGGCGTCCCGGGACGCTCGTCATTTCCGCGTCCGGTCTCCAGCATGGTCGGTTACGCAGGGCGTTCTTCAGGCCCTGTTGCTAAGAGCAACCGTCCAGAGTTCATGACGAAGTTTGGCGGTAGCGGCACATACAAGAACCCAGACACAGGTATGCAGGGTATCTTACGATCGACTTGTCTCAAATTTCATTGAACGCCTTTTACATTTCATGTTATCGTTGGATGATTGTTTTTAACACATTTTACGCTACATAAAGTGCGGGTTTCTCTTGACAAATAAATATGCTGCCATACAGATTTAAATGGAGCGATCACTCCCATATCTCACTCAGTAACAGTATACTTACTGAACTGACATTTGGCAAACCTGTCCTAGCGATGTCCCCATAATGATTGACTAGACAACTAACCACAATTGCCAATTTTTCGTCGTTTCCTAGACGACGCGGCCTAGTGGTTGCGGACTTTCCAACACTAAGCCACGGTACTGGCGTGTAGGTATTGCAAACATAAATCATCCAAGCCACATTCCAGAAACGTAGCTTCCCATTACGTTAACATTCATGTATATGTGAGATCAAAATAAAAACAATCTTTATATTAAACTGCACTCTAAACGAAATAAAAGAATATGTAGATATCATAAGGTAACATGCAAAAAAAAAAAAAAAGAGAAGAAAAAAAGAGGATAAATTAATGAATAAGTAAATTAATACAAATGAATGAATATTAATTATCATAAGATAGTATTGCTTTAGAAAAGGCTATAAAAAAAGGAAGCAAAGAAAGAAAGAAAACTAACTTTAACGCACATTTGCTAACTGATAAAAAGAAGAAAAAAAACCGGATTCTTTTAGTTCAAAGTCAAAGACTAGTATTAGTACCTAGACTATGTTCGAAGTTTCTCATTTTTCTTCACCATTTCCTTCTTTTTTTATTCGAACATTCCCATCCTTCTTCTCCAACTCTTCCTTCTCCTTCACTTTCTCTCCCCCCTCTTTTCGTCTTGAATTTGTTAATTTCAGCGGGGTCCTACATCGGTTACCATGGAAATAGAGGCGGAAGTGCTGTTGGCATTGGCAACAATCCATTCAGCATGGCGTCAAGTAGTGGAAGCGTGAACAGCCCTTTCAAAAACTATTTTGGCATGGATATAGGAAAACCATCTGGCATATCATTTGCACCATTCAATCAAAGGCAAGCCGGCGGCAACAATGCTGTTGCTGACATCATGGAGACATCTTCAGCTACATCCGGTGGCAAAATGGGATACACAGATCCTGGTATGACCAGAAACCACCCATTCTCGTCTATTCGCCTGACGCCAATCTCTCACGTGACCGGTAACACAGGGTCAAGGCCTGATTACAACCAATCACCTTTCAGCAGCAATGACGGCACCGACGATTTACTAGCCAATGGGAAGCGGTTATTTACTGGTGGGAATAGGGCTGAGTCATTCAGACAGGCAAACCCCTTTGAGAAACCAATACATCGTAGTACTTTCCCTTTACCTGACGTGGATAAACCAATCACGTTAGATCTCGCCGCAGACGAGCAGAAAAGAGTCCAGTATCTTAGACAGAACAAGAAGCTTCCACCTTCCAGAAACTTTGCTGACAAATTGACCAAAAACTCTTCTTTTTTCACACCCTTGAACCACAACACAAAGAAAAACACATTCAATTTGAACAACATCAACAAATTGTCTCTTCCACCTTTACCATCTCTACCTTCGACGAAAAATAATAATTTAAATACTCAAAATAAATCAGAGACTGCCACTTTGAATTATGACGATAAAGAGGATGATTCTAGAACTAGAGATTCTCCACACCTAGACAAAAACTATGGTTTAGTTAATAAATCCACTTCAGACGAGACAGATCGTCAAAAACAAGACAACGCCAGTAAGGTTGAGGGATTCAAGCAGGGTTATAATGCCGGCGAGCACCATGAGTCCTCGCCTCATTTAAGGTCTGAACAGAATGTGGGTGATGATAATGATGATAAAAATGATAATAAAATAGAGACCCGAAACAACCCAGAAATACTATCAGCCACTGATGGATTGAAATATCCAGACAACGACGGGCGAACTGAATACAATCCACAATTTGACGAAGATCAATTTACATACAGCCAGGGTTTTGAACCCTCTGTCTTAGGGAGTGCCAGTATTAGACAAGCTGCAGCAGAACCTAATGCCCGGAAAGACTTAATAAGGGATAAACCATTATCAAAACATCACGGAAAGTCAGAAACAAATGATGGTAACGACGCAGAGAATGCTTACGATGGTGATCCTTATGATGATAATGATGATAATTATTATGATAACAATTTAAAAGATTATGGTGACGATAGCGTTAATAAAGAAGCTGAATTTCCAAGTAAGGAAATTCCGAGAAAAGGTCGCTATGACGTCACGGTCTTAACGGACGAAGAGATAACAAAAGTACCAAGGGAGACAACTATTACTGGTGAAACAGATAGCCCAATAAAAGGGCAGGCAACCCATGAGTCTGCTGTCAAAGACAGTCCCGCAGTGAAACGTGTGATAGAAAGAACAATCAACTCTGAGGGGGAAAAAGTTGTCTCCCTTGAAAAAAGGCTCCCGACCGACCATATTGGATTCATTCTGACCGATGATATCTACTACGACGACAACAACAATAATGCTATTATTAGTAACAATACCTCGGGAGTTTTCACCCCTGTTGGGAATCCTTTTAGAACTCACGATTCCAAAAATGGCCACGTTGAGACACCACAATATGCTGATAAAATAAACACAGATTTGTATTCCATACAACCAACCAAAAAGGATGAGACAGAAAGCGTTAAAGATAATGAACTTTTTCCTGAAGTGAAAGAGAAAACAAAAGTAGGTACTCCTGCCACCTTACCTGTAAATGGAGTTGATGACGAAAGCGTTCACGGCGCCGACATTCTATTTTCTCCCGGCAAGGGCGATAACTACTATCAAACGAGCGGGGACGACCAACCAAAACAATTATTTCCGCCAGCTGTCGGCTCTGCTTATTTCCCTTGGCTGAACATGGACAGTACTTCCGGTATGCCGGAAAATGTCGGAATTAAACATCCGTCGGAGATATTTTCTCCTGGCTATGGTATTACTGAAAATAGTAACTCTTATCCACAACCGATTGAAAATCCTAGTGATGTCCCAGTCCAGGAACAAACTCAGAAAGAGGAGGAGTTTGAAGACAACAGCTACCCGAATTCAGCTACACACGATGTAAACACTACTGAAGATTCTGCTCAAGCATCGTCTGAGGATTCTTCCCTTGCAGGGAATATAAACGATATGATTGGCATAAATGCACCAACTGCAGAGGCGGCCCCTTACAGCCAGGATGCGGATACACAGACTCCGGATAAAACCAACGAAAGAGAAAAGTATCTCAAAAGTGATGACGTCATTTTTGACGACGCTTCTTACAATGCAGGAGAAACTTCAGAGATGTCGGGAGAACTCGGGGGAGAAATTCAACAAGACATCAATAAGTTGAAAGACGATTTCCTTGTCGATGATAAAATCTTAATTTCCAGTCTCGATTACCCAGATGGCCCTCTGAATGAAGCCGAAGTTATCAGAGACATCGAGAGCGAGGGCTTACGGCTTGGTATAATGAGAGAGGCAGACACGCCAATGCACGACACAGGGAAACTAGAGAATGTGGAAATACCCGCAGTGAGTGAAAAATGGAGTGGGAAAGAAGGCGAAAATGAAAAGAACGACAGGATGAACTCTTTTACGCGTGAAACAGAAGAACACGAACACGTTAATCTGGACAATATCAAAGAATACCTGAACGAAGACAAAATACAAAATGATCAGGATGAGAAAATATTTCCACCCAAGGATAAAACCATACAATACAACGACAATGATCGCGGTAGCTCAGAGGAATCTGAAGTAGATAAATCTGTAGGATTAAAAGAAGATCAGAATACTAGAGACGTCTTCAAAAAGATGACAAAATCAGACCAAAGTGATAATTTATTGAAAGAAAAAAGGGACAATTCTAAAGGATTATTTGATGATCCCAGTCTTATCACCACCAATTTTGATTTGCTGAATGCAGGAGAGGGCAATGTATCTATCCGCAAGGTCAGCAACTCGCTCAATGAGGACGAATCTAAATCTGGAAAGGACGGTGTTGTTAAAAATAGTAAATATCCCAACATAATAAGAAAACCGGAAGAAGAATTAATAAACGAATCAAATAAAGTTAAAATGGCGGAAAGAGTGGCGGCAACGACAGAGATAGATAAGGGTTTAGACAGCTTTGTGTTGCCACAGCGCGTAAAAGAGGACGAGGTAGCAGAACGTAGAAAAGAAAGTCTACAGCAACATGGCTTGGAAAACCCGGAAGACGCGTCCCCCTCAGCTCCTGTAAGTGATGTGAAAGAGACCCAAAAAGCAGGTAAGGGGATAAATAATAATGATATAGTCTAAAACGCATTTGGCTATCTGTCTTTTTATTTCACATTTGTGACCCATGCGTAACCACGTTTTGGTACAAAGGTACAGCCGGTACTACAAACAAAACGTAAACTAAGTCATTTTAAGAATTGTTTTCATTGTTTTATTTCTATACCTCAACATATTTAATAGTCTAATGGGTAATGGGGAAAAAAAACCGGTTGAAAAAAAAAGCCAAACTTTAAAAACAAAGTCACGGAGAAAGTAACTCAGTTAATCCAAAATATACAATGTACCGAACCGTGATGATGGGCCACATTTTCATAGATACCGGTAACTCTCTGCTGGTAGCCAGGAAATAAGTGCTTTAACCCTTTCACAGCGAGGTCTGATTCTAAGCCAACTGAAATATGCAAAATATTGAAAATGTACGTGTTCTTATACCAGATAAATCAGATTTCAGTGAACTGACATAATATACCAAACTTTTGGCATAATATGTCAGTTTACTGAAATCTGATTTATCTGGTATAAGAACAGGCAAATTTTGTTAGCTTTGGTGTCTTTCGCAGTGAAAGGGTTAATAATTGAATTTTAGGGCGCCATTGCTGCTGTCGAGCTTTACTCAATGGTCTTCCGCATCCGGTCAGACAAGGGACATAACCAAGACAATAACACACTGACTGACATATAAAGTCAAAACGAATTACTTTGCAAGTGTCTTCACAGGACAGGTACCTTGGGTTCAAGTTCGCCCTCAGGTCACTTTTCAAATCCCCCCCCCCCCCTCTCTCTTTTTGGCTTCCTTTCTTATCGGCTCTGCCCATGGAGGTTGTTTATAAACTTTGTTATGCTTAATTCATTGATTTTCAGTGTCTGTTGCAGAAATTGTTGATATTATAACTTTTAAAACTGAAAAATGATAATTTTCAATATCTATGACAACAGATTCGGAGTTGTCAACCGCTCCTGAGGATGAGAGAGAGAAGGAAAAAGAAAGGGAGAAAAAAGGGGGCAAAGTGAAAGAAAAGGAGAAAGAGGAGGACCCAGACAGATACTTCAAGCCTGCCAGCTCCTATGAAGACTATGACTTTGCCACGCCCACCGGCGATGCTTTCTCCGCCCAGTCAGCTTTCGTCAAATCAGATTCTTCGCCCTCCTCGTCTCTATTCTCTGCTCCTTTTGAATCACTGTTCGGGAGAAAAGAGGAAGGGAAAGAGAGAGATAGAGAGGAAGATACAAACAGCGATTCTTTTGGGTCGGTGTTTCAAACTATCCAACGAGACCACGAAGGAAACGGTGACGGGGCAAGAAAAGGAGTTTTCCAGAACAAACCAGGTTACAGTGGGTTTAATGGTGTGTTCGCTGGACGGAACAGCCTCGGGAACAGCCTGTTCGACAGACGTCTGGGAGAGATAATTGAACGAAGACCGAGCTTAAGTCTCTTCAGTCGCAAGAAGAGATGAGATGGGCTGGACAATATAATAATAGTGTTTCATTATAGACTGTTAGCGTTGAGCAAAAAAAACCAACACTCACAACAATGCCATCATTGTACTATCACACAAAATTGTGTGATGGTGCTATTGGGAGGTAAAAGGTGAAAAGTACTCACTTGTTGCTGGCATGATAAGACATGTTGTGATTATGACGTCAAAAGCAGTGGGTCTATTATCCTTTATAGCGAATGCATGTCACTTTTAATCAAAGCAACACAGTACAATATACACTGGAGTCCGCTTAAGATTAATTCTCGTTTAAGATAAACCCCTCTTCTACTTGCTTAAAAGTAACTTTCCTCTTTCACGGTGCTACATTGAAAGGACCATTGAACATGTACATACAATTCATGTTCTACATTAGGGGCTAATAGTGAATCCATTTGAAGAGCCAAATTTGCTTTGTCACTTTCCAAAACACCTTAGAAGTTGGCACGCTAATGCCAAAAACACCATCTACCCATATGCCTAATACATTTATTGACAAAACACCCAGGGCACGACCTTATTTTGAACTGATGAAAGGTAGCCAGTGAGTGTCCTTTGAAAATAGATAAGATGAACCTTGCTTAAAATAGACTTTTTTTCAGGTCCCAGGGAATTTGTCTTAAGCAGACTCCACCCGTAACTCTCTCTCTCTCTCTCTCACACACACACATGACACATACTATTCTTGTCCATAAAAAAAAGGAAAAAGAGGGGCTTATTTCTTTTTATTACTCTCTGAACCATTTGCCACTCCACCTAGTACATATTTACTCAACAGCCATCTATATTTATAGCAACCTTCCTATCCACCCACCCAACTACCTACCTACATATACCCACCAACCTACCTACCACACCACCACTTACCTACATACCTACCCGCCCATCACCTACCTGCCAAAATCCACCAACCTACCTATCTACTTACGCACCCACCTTCCAACCTTTTCATATTATACATAATATAATTAGGTAGGCCTACTGTATATTATGACTAGTTGTTATTGTTATCATTGTTTTCATGCTGCGAAATAAAAGAAAAGCAGAACAGATTAATAAATTTCACTCACTCTGTTTATCTTCGTCTTTTCCTCCATTTTCAGCTTTTGGGGGTTCGGGGGCAGAACTGTTAACTAATGACGAAGTCAGTGCACAAGGGAACTGGGTTCGATTCTTGCTATCTTGAAATCCTTTAGGTTTCTTTTTGACAAGGAATTCTTTTTTCATTCGCCTCATCTTGCTCTACCGACAGAGCTAATGCAGCCCCATACAACTCGCTTCGGGTTCTCTTGATGGTGTTGGTCGGTAGGTTTTACATCTATTGGCTAAAGGAACGTGTAAATTAATATGATGCATTGTTGGTTTCTTTCCTGGTTCTAAAGTTGCTTTTCTAATTATTGGGTGAACAGGTTAGTTGTTAGAGTTGTTTTGTTGGTTTTTTGATTAGTGGTTGGCTCGAGGAGGAGGAAGAAAAGAAAAAGTAGGATTTTTTTTTAAAAGAAAAAGGCGAAAAGAGAGAAAAACAAATATCCAAGGGACACAATGCAAGATGTATTAGTGCAAAAATAATTTGATATGAGTTTGTTCCCTTGAAAAATAAAAACAGAGAATTGAAAACAGGTTTTCATACTTCGTAAATCATTAGTCAACAAATAAACTTAATTTCAGAATAAAACCCAGAAATTTATTCCCATTGTACAGAAATAACAGGAATGTGAAAGAGTTCGTTGTTTGCAAACAGACAGAAACTCCTTCTGTAGTATAAAAAAGAAATCAATTGGAATTACAGAAACTCAAAAAGAGACAAAATCTATGAAAACTTGTATCACAATGAGATAGATAAAAAGAACAAAAATAAATATTAACAAATAACCTCCTTTAGTTACTTCCCACCTTTCATATAAGAAAATAAAAACGAATAAACAAAAAAAACCCGACAACACAAACATTTTAACGTGAATGTTCATTTACCAATTTTATAGGGGCAAATCTCTCTCTCTCTGTTTTTCTTATACACACACAAATTACCTCTCCTCCTACTCTCTCCCTCACTCTTTTTAATACATACACAAACACCCAGGCACATACACTGACGCATAATCCACCCACAACACTATTTCCCTCTCTCTCTCTATCTCACAAATTGCATTCTTTCTCAACAAAAATATCCCTTGATTTTTCTGGTCTATCTAATTTGTTTTATTTAGGCACATTTCCCCAAAGTTTGTTGTGATGATCCAATTTAAAGAATCACCATTTCCATTTAATTAAGTTAACTACTGAACTACATAAAATAACAATCTTATGCTTGACAGATGGTGTCCTTGTCAAAAAGAAACCTAAAGGATTTCAAGATAGCAAGAATCGAACCCTGTTCCCTTGTGCACTGACTTCGTCATTGAGGTGGCAATCATTTCTACTTGTCCACTTAACGCTACCGAACAAAAAAAAAGTTACCCCTATTGGTACATCGGGGTATCTTTAGACCCCAGAACTCAGTAATATCTATGTCTTTTAGGGTATTTGTAGTGGGAATTTTTCATTTGAATAATATCATATATTCTTCAAACATTTATTTCTGAAAATGATTCTATGACAAAGTGGAAAAATAAAATTGATTATCATATTGACTAACGGTCATTTCTAAACAATAATTTTCTTTTAGAAATGGGGGTCATAAAAGACCCCGTGTTCAAAAAGGATAAAAAACTAAATTATTCCTGTCCATACGTTGGGACTCAAGGTTGGAATTTGGTGTGAACAAAATCACAGGAAGATTGAACGTCACAAGGCTTTGTGAAACGTAAGTAACATTATACATAGACACACGTGTAAACACATATACAATATTTTTTTCTTTATTGGTATGTTGTAAAATAAAAAAATCCCTGACGTACAGATCAGGTGGAAAAACATGACATATAGTTAGAGTTCAATACTTCTGGTTACTAATAATAAAAGAATACATTAGATATTAAGACATCTCATGTGGCACTTAGTACAATATAAAAATGGTTTTCATTTTTAACTTGTAATCATTAAAAAAAAGCTACAACTGACCAAAAAAACCACAAGAAAAATAAAAAATGACAATCAATCAATCTACAGAGAAAATTTGTAAATGTATGATATGCACGATAAAAATAAATGAGATCTTCACATAGGATAAAAAGAAATCTATATAAGGTGGAATGTTTACGAATGAGGCAATCCCATGGTTTTTATGAAACAAAAATGGAGACAGTATTATGCAATGGGACATGTTCAATAAATAGAAACCTGTTCAAGAAAATATTAAATGATAAAAAAAAGAAATGCAACATCAAAATCACAGAAAAGGTCTTTCACCGTCATAAATAAATTATATCAGGTAATCTCTGTTTCTTGAAATCTTTTCACTTGTTACAAGTAAAAAAATGCTTTTTTATGTATTATAAATAGATTAGTAGATTCTACATGACATAAATTTTTCAAAGAAATACACTGAAACCTCTTTAGACACTACCTGGTTTACCGTCACTCTCACCAATTACAAGCTTTTCACTGCGGGACAGATCAGCCACTAAATAAAACCGCTAAAATCTGTTTTCATCATCATCTGCCAACAACTTATTTGTAACATTAACATTCATGACTAGTGTAGTTTCATTAGTTCTTGTTAAACCACAAGCCTAAAATTTTGTCAATAAGCCCTACCATACAACATTTTTTTACCATGGGTTTTCAATTAAGCAAGTTAAAATTTTCTCCCTTTTCTTTTCTAGAAAAAATAGTTTTTCCACAGACAGAACCCCTTAAACTTAAAGCAAGCATGTGATCGGATTTGTGTCAAATTATAAATGTATGCCAAAAGGTTTGGAAAGAAACAACTTTAATCACTATTGTATTCGCATGTGTAAAAATCATTTGAAGGATTGATCATTCAACTATTACGTTATTAGAAAAAAGGTATTATCATATAAATGTACAAGAAGTAGGCTACATTCTATTTCATACCCTGAATTAAAAGAAAAATTTAGAATCTTCTGTTGATGAAGGAAATGATTCAATAATGAAAAAAAGTAACATACACAAGATTTAAATATGGCTGATATACATTACTTCATGCCCTGAGCACAAATTAACCATTAACATTTTTGTGAATTCATTGGATATTTTTGTTTGTTTAACCCTTTCAATGCTAAGGACACCAAAATCTTCAAGATGTGCCAGTTCTTGCAGTGAACTGACATAGGCTTTTGGGGTATGTTAGTTCACTGAAATCTGATTTATCTGGTACTAGAATACGTACATTTTCAAGATTTTGTGTATTTCAGGTGGGTTAGAATCAGACCTTGCTGTGAAGGGGTTAAGGTAAACAGTAACCAAGTGAACTGAAATGTTCATCCGTTAACATTTATAATAAAATAAAAGGAATTGTACTGGCCTGAATTGATTTTGCAGGGGCAAATATATTGAACAGTCATATTTTAAAAACTGACGTATTGTTGTTATCTCATTATTATGTACAAATACAATTTGCAGTAATTCAAAATTAACAAACATCAGCAAGATTTGAAAAAGAGTAATTTCAAAATCACATTGCACTCACAGTTTGGTGAAGCGCCATGTTTAAGAGAATTCGTAGGGATTAGGAGTACCAAAAATTCGGATGATTGATCGTGGCCTACCAAATAGTGTAGTATCTTGCCATTACTTTCCACACTGCCTTTACTTTCACAGAGTCTTAACCCTTTCACAGTGAGATCTTATTTTAACCCAACTAAAATAGGCAAAATCTTGAAAATGTACGTGATGTTTTACCAGATAAATCAGATTTCAATGAATTGACATATGCCAAAAGCCTGAAAGTTAGGCTTTTGGCATAAGTCAGTTCACTGAAATTTGATCTATCTGGTATAAGAACAGGCAAATCTTGAAGAATTTTGTGTCACTAGCAGTAAAAGGGTTAACAGACAATAATGGCTGTATGAACTGAAGGGCCCTGGAAAAATTCTTGCTTCAACCATGATTCACTGGTATCACTAGTCATTCTTTTTATTTTTATTCTTGTCACAGTTGGAGCAAGATTTTGTTTCAGGACGTTCCTGTCTAACCCTGTCCAATGGGGAGCCAGGTTTCAATGGACTCAGTGAAAGTAAAAGCGGGGAGAAAAACAAAGCCAAAATCAAACATGGCCAAATTTGCGGTAATTTGTGTTTATGAGTACATTTTTTACCCATCACCACGGTTCAGGACACAAGGTACATCTCAGAAAAACTGAGTTACTCTCTTTAACTTCAAAATCACCAATTTAGTTTTCAAGTTTTTTATTTTTCAAAGTGTGAATATGGAATATTCAAGTTATTGGAATGAAGAAATAAAACCTAATAAAAAGAAAATAATTCTTAAATTTATTTAAATCATATTTTTTCTCAGTGGCAGCTCCATTCTAGCCACTGTACCTTGTGTACCAAATCGTGGTGACGTGTCACATTTGCAATTTCATCCGCCCATAACTGCAATGAATGACAGAACTATGTGGTGTTACAAGATCCTCCATCCAAATTCTCCTGTAAGGACAGCACCAGAGTGTCTAGTTCTGAGGACAAAGAGATGATCTCAGCGTCCAGTGTGGTCAGCTCTTGCGCTTGGGCCACCAAATCCTGGATGAGGGCTGGATGGAGGGAGGGGAGGGGAGAGGAGGAGAAGGGGAAGGGGAAGGGGGAGGGGAGGGAAGGGAAGGAGAAGGAAGGGAAAGGGAAGGAAGGGAAAGGGGAGGGCAAGGGGGGAGAGGAGGAAAGGGGATGGGAGGGGAGGGAAATGGAGGGGAAGGGGAGGGGAAGGGAGAGAGGAAGAAAGGGCATGGGAGGGGAAGGGTGAGGGGAGGGGAAGGGTGAGGGGAGGGGAAGGAAGGGGAGGGGAGGGTAGGGGAGAGAAGGGGGAGGGGGAGGGGAGGATAGGAGTGATCAATGAGTAACATGATGAGGGAAAAGATTATAAAGATATTGACAACTCATGATGACCCTTTCCTATGAAGAAGTTACGGTCAAATATTCAGTCAAATGTTCGGTAAGTAAAGGTGTTTATATTTTGGTATATAATTTTTTTCTAATTATGTGGGATACATTACCTAGTTAGATAGCAAAGATGAGTGAGGGTATTTTTCAAACAAGAAATATGACTGGGTAATGATGATTTATTATCTAGTGGTATCATTTACCACCTGACTGTATGTGTACTCAAATTATCTAGAGAACTGCTACTTAGCATCATTATTGTCAACTTTCAGTTCTGTAAACTATAACTATAACTGACAATTGCATACATAAATTAAATAAAGATGACATACTTAATAATTTTATTACTGTTATTAAACTAACTAATATATTCAATATAGACCTATGTGTGCTACAAACACTACAATGATACCAATTTGACCCATAAAAAAATAAGCTTCATCTCACTAAACCCAAGATGTTGATCACTGGGTTGCACACTCTCCTTAAAGCACGTATGATAAGTACAAACATTTTTTGATTGATTTGAAATTTCTCATAACACAGCGTTTTCTTTCCCCGTAAAAGTGGTCAACTTAGTTGGCCGGCCAGAGGCCATCTGGGTATTCCCTTGGGACCGACATCTCGGCTCCCATGCAGTACAGGTGAATTGATGACTGATTACAACCACCACGCTGATAAAATCCTTTCCAGCTGCACAGCATTTACTGTTACCTACTTTATATTTTGTGAGCACATGTGTATGTCTTTTGTCTTTAGTCTGAGACAAAAAAAATTTGAAAATCGTGTGTTCGGTTTGTTTTCTATGAATTTTTGTTTTCAAAATTTTCACCAATCAATGTCGCTATTTGACCCATACCAAATCTTCTACTTTGAGAAAGTTAAACATTCTTATCTCAAAATTTCCACTCCCTGCCCGACACACACCCTTCCTCTATCTATGACTGAGACTCCCGGGTGCATATGATTAACAATAACCGAGGGAATAGAAGAA
The DNA here is from genome assembly GCA_031471865.1 of Melibe leonina. Taxonomy (NCBI): domain Eukaryota; kingdom Metazoa; phylum Mollusca; class Gastropoda; order Nudibranchia; family Dendronotidae; genus Melibe; species Melibe leonina. The sequence goes on along the minus strand of JAUEKZ010006445.1, from coordinate 5,989 downwards.
ATGTAACATCCAAAAATCAGCTTTATCATCACTGCATGCACCGATTGCAGGTGTCTTGGGTCGTCCAACGGGGGCAGCGGTCAATGACCCGGCTAATGGGGTGTATGTGACTTTTGCCGTTTTAACTAAGTTGACCATTCAGCAACATTGTGAAATATTCAAACTATGTTGTTTACTTCTAGTGTGTAATGTAGGTATAAAATATGTAAATGAATAGAATTTTATGAAAATATGCACAGAAATAAAAACACTCAATAATGCAGACCAAGCATTTTGGCATTAGGGTTGTGAGTTTAGAGCAGTTATAATATGGAAACAATAAAGAAAAAAAAATCTATCCATACACCAATTAAATGAAAGCCCTTCACATCTGAAATTATGGCAATGAACGAAATCAACTAACAAGTAAGTGTAAGTCACTTGAATAAAAGACTAAGCATTGGATAAGAAACTAAGAAATGACCTTGACTCCAGCCTTACTTTCAATGTCAGTAATTGCCTCCAAATCCAGTCGACTGGTGACAATATCGTCTAGTACCGTCGACGCTTGTGTGAGAGAGTTAAGGGCTTGGGAGACGGTTTGGTCACTGCTTTCTGTATTGATATCCAACATTAAGTTGATGAGCACTTGCTGGTCCTGGTTGCAGAGTGACAAAAAGTGAAGAAGTGATGAAATGAAGAGAGAAGGATAAAGCAGTAACAGTGATTTAACTTGACAAACTAGTGAAATTTTGATATTTTTTCTAAACCTTTAAGTCGAAACACCCATTTCTTTATCTTTCAAAATGGCTTCTGGCAGGCTTCTGGCAAGTTTCCGCCAATAAGAATGATTTCTTTAAATAGGATTATTATAAATATATTGATAACAGGAGGTTTTTGCCACACTGTTTTAAAAACTCACCTGACTGGTGGTCTGAGCTCTATCCTCGGCTCTGGTAGCAGACGTGATGGCCTCCGATACCTGAGTGACCTTTTGATCAAGGCAGGAGTTGATGGCGGTGACGTTAGTCAGGACTTCCTGTGAGGTCGTTGTCACGGCAACAATGTTTGCCTGAGTAGTATTGACGTGTGTCTCCACCTTGACGATGACAATGAAAAAGAAGGAGTAAAGATAAAATAAACTCCCTCAACCTTGACTTTTATCTCCAAGTTCCACATTACAAGTAGAAAAAAAATCTGGTAATATTAAAATGGACTGCTAAGCCTGTGATTAAAATTGAAAAAAAAGAGGTTATTATTGAACAAAGAGAAACAATTGTAACGAACTGTTCGGCATGAAAATAAATATGGTAATATTAAAATGGTCTGCTGAGCCTGTGGTGTCTAGAGTAATGAAGACAAAGGTAATAAGCAACAGGCATATGAAAAGGGATAAAGACAAAAAGATGTCAACGTTTCGGCCTAGGGCCTTCCTCACGACAGACACGACAAACAAAATTACGAAAATATTAATAAATAATTATAATTGTACTTATTCGTTTAAGCTCATTATCAGATTTGTCTTCACCAAAAATCAAATGTCTTTGGTCTCCACAGATGGGTAGAGGTCAAAGTCAAAAGATGTGTGTAAGAGTAACAATGTTCATACCTGTCTTAGGATAGTCTTGATTTCCTCGTGTACCATGTCCGCAGCATTCTTCAGCCCAGTTGCCTGGGTGCGCAGATTCTGTGCTGTGTTGATGTCATCCTCCATGATCACCACTTCCTGGTTAACGTCTCTGGCAAGACCCCTGGGATATGGGACATGGAATTGTGGGTTAAATATGGGGCACACTTTGGGGCATGCTGAGAGAATGAATGAAATAAGTAAGACAAACGGTTGTAAGTAGTGCCAGGAAAAAACAAAAGCCAAAGATACAAGAAAAAGGAAAATAAATAACATAGCAACCAGTTAGAAGTTTAAAAAATGTCCCTATGACCGGCTGGATATCAGTGACACTTGTTTAGGCATCCTAAGAATGTACTAGATTATTTTTTGTGCTAAAGCTTGATGCCAACGGTAAATATCATTGTTATGACATTGAGCAATTTTTGGTAAATCTCTTACACAAGGAGATTCTAAAGTGTCAAAATCTGACTAAAAATCTTTTCATTTGGTATTAACTAAATGTTTGAAATGGATGTCAAAGAAGCAAAAACCAACCAAGCATGTATTAAGAAGAAATGAAAATTCGATTCAATATCCAGAGTATCACTACACTGGATGCCTGAAGAAAAGAAAAGGCTGGGAAGGCCAAGAATGCCATGGAAGAGGAGTGTGGAGAGGGAGGTGAAAGGGTTTGGACCAACATAGGGTTCTCTGGGGAGGTTGGCAAAAGACAGGATAGAATGGATGGCTTTTGTTGGTTGCGCTTGTTTGTTTATTTGTTAGTTTATTGAAAGTTTTAGGACGCTTGCAACTGCTATGGTCATATAAGCGCCCAGGGGTAAGTAAGATGATAGGCTAGTTAAAAGAACAGCCAGAATTTGACCCTGCCAGGGACATTTCACAGAGAGATGATTTACAAGGAAAAAAATATAATCTCTAGAAAAAGGTGACAAAGAGATGATTTAGAGAAAAAAAATATTACCTCCAACAATCACAAAGCAGGACAAACAAAGAGATAATGGCCATCGCCCTAGACACCACTGGGTGTTATGGGTAATGGTAGTAGTCACCAACCAACCAAATGTAATGAAAACTTAGACAAAAAAACATGCACTTTCTAATGCAAGCTTCTTACAGTGCCTTCTGTGTGTCTAGCAATGCTTCCTCCGCTAACACACGAGCTTTCTGCGCCTTCAGTTCAATTTCCTGAACATCAGAGGAGGAAACGGGAGCAGCGGCAATTTGCATCATCAGTTCATTGAGCTCAGACAGAGGTCGCAAAGTGATGGAAAGTACGCGTATGCTCTGGTCCTGTGAGTTTAACAGATCACTTTGGGCAGTGCTCAGGGATGCGTATATTTCCAGGATGGTGGACATGGAGTCAAAAATTATCTTCTTTGTTTGTTGTGCTTCCGTCTACATGTGAATGAGAAAGTAGATAAAATCCATGGATATAGTAAGTGCAGTAACTAGTCAGAGAAAGGAAAATAATCTATTTCTTTAAATTTTAATTAAATTTATTAATTGTTTGAGTAAAAAAAATCAACAAAATCATAAAAAAAATACCCAAAAAGAAATTTAAGTAGTGAAAATTTGAATAAAAAAAAAACTCTTCCAATTTTACTAACATTAGCCCTTTCACAATGAGGTCTAATTCTGACCCAACTGAATATGCAAAATCTTGAAAATGTACGTTTTCTTATATTGGTGAACTGACATATGCCAAAAGCCTGAAATCTGATTTATCTAGAATAAGAACAGGCAAATCTTAAAGATTTTGGTGTCATTAGCATTATAAGGATTAAAAATTAGCACAACAAAAGAGCAATGAGACAGTAAAAAAAATAGGAAGTCAGCTGAGACATTTGGGAAGGCACAACCACATACCAGAAATAATTCTGCAGATTTCTGTGCACTCTCCACACTGCTCTTTGCCCTGGATGCATTGATCAGACATTCCTGGAATGGGATGAAAACATGTGTAACAAAATTAAAACTGTGACTTGTCAACATGTGGTTTTGTTCTGTTGGCTGGCCTTCCATTTTTTTTCATTTCACAGTCATGCAATGTAAGGGCAGTCAAAAAAGCTTTTTCATCAATTAGTACTCTCCAATCTTGTAATATCAAGATGCATTTTATTAAGATATGACATGATCAAACTCGTGTATCTTGGATTAAAAAAACAACTCTTTGATTGATGCATACACTCAGGCTCCTTTATAAATTTCATCAAGTCCCTTACCTGAAGGTCCGATACAATCTTTAGCATGTCTTGCGGAGATTGCTTTGATGGCCTGTCCAAAACTTCCAGCTCGGCCCTGTTATTAGCAATGGCTAAAGTCTCCTCTTCTGCAATCCTGTTGACAGACGTGAACTTGCCCTCAATTTCTACTCGCTCATTGTCTACATCTTTCAAGTCCTGGGCGCTGTTATCTGCGAGCGGCTTAAGATTGTTCCGGTACAAAATGTCTACAAGAATGAAGACAAAAAAGCAATTTTTGAGCTATCGAGTATGGGTTATCAGTTTAATTTCAGTGCTCCATTGGTGAGGAGAGCATGATGTCAGAAATGATGACTTCAAAAGAAATATTATATGAAAAAAAACCCACACTTAACTGCCAGTATGTATGTTTCATTTACCAAAAAAAAAAAGTAAAAAGAATTTGGTTGTAAACATTAGTTTGACCACCTACCTGCCAGTGTGTATTTGTCATTGGCCAGTTGGACTTTCTTCATATAGGCCTCGGCCTGTTGCTGCAGCTGTTGCTCTCGCTCGGCCGGATTAGCCACCACAAAGGACAGCGTCTGCACACTCTCCCATGATGCCGTGCCCTGATTGATGGTCTCCTGGGGATGTCATCGACACAACAAGACATGCGTGTGATGTAGGCACAAAAAGAAATAAATCAATACATTTTTATTCAACCCTTTTACAGCAAGCTCTGATTCTAACCCAATTGAAATATGCAAAATCTTGAAAATGTACATGCTCTGATACACAATAATTCACATTTCAGTGAGCTGACATATTCCAAAAGCCTGAAATTCAACTCTGACTGAGCCACTTTTCAAACACCAAAATTTTTCTTCTTATTTCTGCTTTGTTCTTATTAGCATTGCTTACATAATAGCTTATTTCACATCATCCCTATTCTCATCGACTAGTAGCACTTGGTTACCTGTGTACTCTGCATCAGAGCGAGCATATGTTGGGTGAGGGCGGTGACCGATGTTGTCGAGGACTCTGTAAGCTGAATACTCTCCGTCAGGGCTTCAACGACCGCCAGCTGTGCTTGCAACGCAATCTCCTGAGTCGACAACACACTTGTTCGTGACACCAGCACATTGTTTTTGATGGTAGCCTGGTAGGAGGGCAATGAAAACAAGAGGTAAAAATCACACCCACAGTACCTGATGTCAGTATCTGATGTCATAGTGACAATTTGTTTACATTTTGATGTGAGGATATGTAAATACTTTTCACCTTCCGCCTTCTGAATAACGACACAATGACCACAACCAATAATAATAGAAATAATGACAGCAACTTCAAATAGAATAAAACAGAAAACAACATAATAACAATGATAATAATAATAACAAAAATATAAGCTTTATTTGTCCCAAAGGGAAATTCTGTTTACAGTTGTCATCACAGTTGTGTTGGGTGTAAATAATGCATTGCAAAAGTAGTTATTGTAGAACAGATAAATATGAATACAAAACATCATCATTATCAACAACACTAGACTTCTACATGATCAACCTACTTGATCAAATCTGTTCTCGAGGTTGACTAAGGTTTGAGCAATTTCCTGAAATGCTTCAACCGATGCTGCTGCGCTTTCAATATTTTCCTCCGTCAGAGAGAGGCTGGCATTGATCTGCTCAGGTGTCTGGTTGTCTGGGCAGATGAGGGCGGGGGGGGCAAAATAATGAGACGGTTATATGTTTATAAAAGGGGGGATTGCTAGGCCAGTGGGTATCAAAAGTCAAACAAGGGGAGTGGTTGACAGGCCAGTAGTAGAGGACAAAGACAAAACAGGTCACAGAATATGGACAAAGACGACAGGCTCTAGTTACATAAACAACATAGAAGGATGTGTAGTCACAAAATTCAATAATGCGTACGATCTTCGGCAAGATGCGTATGATGAACGGAAATGCGTACGAATACGCATTTTTTTTGCGTACGGTTGGTAGCACTGTGTGTAAAAAGAGAGGGGATCGCTAGGCCAGTGGGTCCCTAGGAAGATGCAAATAAAAATGGAAAATGAAAAAAGTGAAAAACGTATCCGATTCTTGAAGCAACGGGATAGATCCACGTAGCTGGGGACCGGAAGCCCGTACAGGGAAGGATGACGTAGAATAAGATCTGTCTTAGTTTCAGTCTCAGTCTC